>JAPYZA010001208.1:0-33410 GCA_030522685.1 Eupelmus azureus | reverse complement strand
TATCTCCTTCATAATTTCCCGACAAATCTGCAGTTATTTCTTCGATTGCCGATATTGATTTATATCCCATTCTAACGAGAGCATTTTTAATCCTAAACAATAATAAATAGTCGACTTTTAAAAACTTCAAAAATATCAATTAATCGAGAATAAATAATTTTAATTCTATATATATCGAATCTAGAGTGAGGGAGGCACACAATTTTGATTACACGTCACATCGCGGTGCTAGAGCAAAATTTGATTTTCCCGATTTTTCCGGGCTGTCAGTCACACATCTAAAGTGAAAATCTTCAATTTCAATTTGTCAGTGAAGCGTGCGTGAATAGCGCAGACACATTTTTATTCTTCCTAATACTTTGTTTACCCATTATTTTAGAATTTTAAACGTCGGCGTATTTATTCAAAGCTCCGAAAGCCCGATAAACGCGCCATCAAAAAGAATGTCGCGCTAATCGAATGTAACTTTTGAAAATCCGCAAACTCGTAAAGCTGAAATTTACGCTTATCTCGAAGATATATTGAAATAAAAATTTCGACGAATGATTTCAGATGCGCATCGAGAGCTCGGACGACCACGACAGGACGCGCGAGTTCGTCTGGAAGCGCTCGGCCCACATCGCCCATCTCGTCTCCCAGAAGCTGTCGTCGGCGACGCGCTCGATGCTGCGACCACCGCCAGCCCTCAGCGGCCCCTCGGCTGCCTGAACTTTTGACCGAGCGCCGCCAGTGATCATCCACCGTTTCCATTGCCATTGAAATTCTCTTGAAGCGCTGATCCTCCGGAGCCGAAGGACGGCCCCGCTCGATTCGCCACTTCGACCAGCCAGATTTAATCAATAACTCGTACTCATTCAACTCTCATTAAGCTATTTATTATTTCGATTAATTCATCTGATTAGTTCGCTCTCTTACTTGAAAGTGCGAAAGATCGTTTATTTATTTATTTATTTATCTATCTATTTATTTGTCTATGTTTAATGGTATGTTTGACTTTATAAAGCAAAGCCTGATAGCTGATACTTATTAAAGCTGGACAAAAGGTCTTTTGAATGGGTACCGCTGCCTAATTTCCCTGTACGCGCTCCTAGTGCTAAGTAGCACTTACTTCTTCTTTTTAATTTTATACTCTCAATGCGGATTTTGTAATGAATGAGATTATGTGTAAGCAAACTTTATGCTGACGAGATAAAGTATACGAAAAGTTTTTTGACTTTATATACCATAGTAATTTTGCAGTCTTTAAATGGTATTCATTCAATTTTTTGGGTGCATATTAAAGTAAGTCTATAATAATAGATGTAGAGTAACTGTAGCGAATATTTCGCACTAGTGGTGATCTACTACTAGTAGTTTGTAAATAAATTTAAGAAAAATAAAAATGAAAAAGTATAAAAACAAAATTGTTGCATTATTTCTACAACTAACACTATTAATTGCTACTTATATTAAAACAGAACATTTTTATAAGTTAACAGTAGTTTTTTTTCTGTTAATTTTAAGAAGGCAGAATAAAGTAAAGGCGTAAGTAGTGACTGGCAAGTTTGGTAAGACCGAAATTTCGCAGTTGCTGGGCTTATCTACTTACGTCTACTCTCATAGAGATGCAATGTGATTGCTCAAATATATAATTATTATCATGATCGATTAACACAACTGCAGTATATTACGAGTTGCAGTAATTGATGGACCCTTCTTTACCGACTGTCGGGTAGAAATTATAATCATGTCTGGCAACGGCTGACAAACTTATAAACTGCCTGATCCACGCGTTCGTTCACGAGACTCGCCGAGTCGGCTGCAGGGTGCAGGCGCATCACTGGGCACAGAAATCAACAGGCAGTTGGAATAACGAGTACTGTGTGCACAGAGCAGAAAAGGAGGGAGAGCCGGCTCGGCTTATCTATACCCCCCACACAAGCGCCTTGAGCGAGTACAGCGCGAAACGTGCGTACGGTCAGGGGCTCACGCACACAGCCAGACTGCAGGCTGCCGCTCTGGAAAAGAACATCGTCATCGCTCCGAGAGTCGCGCCTCAGCCGGCGGCGCAGCGCGCATATTATCCATTTACATTGCGGCAGTCGCGGCCGAGCGCGCCGATACACATCGCGAGCAGTCGTGCTTCTTCGCTTATTTTTCAGCCGAGCGAATTCCAAATCGCTGCAGAGCCGCCAGCCGGGAATACATAATAGGATCCACGCCCTTTCGCGGCCAGTCGTGGCTAACGCGCCAAACAGTCAACAACCCACTACTCGCTCGCTCACTTATACTCGCTGAAAGCGGCGCCGCCGGTCTCGCTGCAGGCGCGCCCGCGCGCACGGATACGTAAACAGAAAAAACTTTCTCGCTTTCCCTTGCAGCTCGGCCTGCCCGGCGTAGTGGCCGGCATCGAGCGCGAAAGCACACGCGCCCCAACCAAAGCTGCAATCGGCGCTCTCCTACTATGACGATTGGACGGACAATTGAGGCATCCTCCTTTCACTGACCAAAGTAAGTACACACTTTCATCAATTATTCGCTCCTCGCTAGGATTTTCAACTCTCGCTGCAGACTTGATAAACTTCTTTTCATTCCCGCCTAAACTATTATAATCGACTCGAGTATCGATGAGGCGGATTTTAAGTAAAGACTAAATTTTTGCACCACAGTATTTTTAGGAGAAGCGAATGCCCGAATACCTAATTTGTTTCTCTCCTTGGCTCAATTCACGCGACGACGCATTAATTTTTATTTTTCATGCGCTCTTTCGTTTTTACCCAAGTGAAAGGGCCGACCGCCATTATCAATTTTTATTATCAATTTGCTTTCGAGAGATCAAAAGCCTGGCAGCTGTAGAAAATTACCACTTTTTTTCTATACGCGCATCTGCTCGTTTAAGCCAACAAAACCTTAATCAAACAATAATGCTTCATTTATTCGGGCATGTTTTAAAAAAAAACTTAATTTTAAAAGTGTGTAAAAAAATTAAAATTTTATTTAAACATTAAAAAGTTCTTATTCTAAAAAACATTAATATGTTTATAACTGTTAAAAAAAACTCTACTAAGGTTATCCAAATATATTAGTAATTATATAATAACATTGAATGCCTCAACGTGAAAGTAATTAAATAGGCAAAATTAAAATTATAAAGTTCACATATAAGTATCATCTTATTTAGTGGTAAACCGTTATAATCATCCGAAAACATTCACCTACAGCGCGACTCTCAAAACATCAATGGAATAGAAAAAAAATTTTAAGCGTAAACAGCCTGAACTTTCTTTTACGATTGATTAAAAAACTCTAGAGCGGTGTTTATACGGCGCGTAGACTTTATAATACTTGTTTTTCCGCTAGTCTGCCTCGCGCCTCTCTTCTATACACACAAGATTTCGTAATCTCGAACGCAAGCCGTTTACCGAGCCTCATCTTCCCATTTTTGCTTTTTCAGCGAGATAAGGCCAGAAAGAAAATGTAGAGCTATAATTTCGAAAAACCGCGTAAAAAAGTTCTTGTTTTTTTTGTTTTTGAAAATACATTGTTTACCGTCGTCTCACGTAATGTTCAGCGCATAATGACTATTAAGTGCGCTCGTCCGATGCGGATAATGTCGAAAGACGCAGCGCACGCGTGAATATTTTTGAATGCGTAATTAATTAAAAAGAAGGCTCGTCGGCAGTTCGGTTGTCCAGTTAGTTTGGCTTTTGTAGTAATAATCGCTGTCGAGGCAGCGCAGGCCTTTATCCGCGTGCAGGAAAGTGCGCTAAAAATTCATGATTCCGATCACGCATATAAGCTTTTATATATGTACCTATATCGAATGCGAGCGATGCCTGATAATAAATACGCTCACCTGAGCAGTCGCGCGACTCCGGCTCGCCAGATATAATCGCTTAAAAAAATAAACTATTTATATACACACACTTATACGAGTGCGCAGCAAGTTTTCAAAGTCATCGCTCGGCTTATCTCGCGCGAAAAAGTATCTTAAATGTCTAGAAGCAACAAGCCGGCGATCAGTGTTTTCAAGTATAATAATTTTTTCTTCATTTGCTTAATGCTCAGCCTTATGCGTTCTTATAGGAAGTCGCGCGATGTTTCTCATTGATCTTTACGAGATTTCTATTTTTAAAGTGTTTGTATAATAAGGAAATAAGTTATATCTCTTATTCTTTCGAATTTTTGCTCTTCCACAAGCGCCGATCGTAAAAATAGTGGAAATACGCCTGACAGACACTGAGCCAACAAACGTCAGAATAGGCGAGCAACATGCCGTCGTCTTTTTACGAGAAGATGGAAAATCTCTCAATATTTGCCAGCTTTAAAGGCTTCAATCTTCCGAGTTGAAGAACTTGAAACGTTAAACAAATTTGCGCTCGAATAAATTGGACTTACCCGGCTCGATGTACGAAAGCTAAAGTGATAAGAAGGAAAAAATTGCTATAAACAGGATTTTTTACGGCTGCATATTTCTTTTCTCCTTCGCTGGCTCAGAGAGCAATGCGCTCGCGTCGAAAGGAAGGTCGAATTAGCATCGCGCTTACATCGCCGCGCGCTCGCGACTTTAAAAAAAAAACGGCTGTGCGCGCATGCATATATGTATATACATATAAAAATATAAATATATGCACCTATATATAGCTGTTCCGAACTCATTGGAGCTGCAGAAAGAGAGAGAGAGAGAGAGAGAAACTGCACGATCTGAGACGAGGCTCGAGGATCAAGGATCAAGGCTGTGCTCTCTCTTTTTTACGCTTGCGCGCGCGGATTATTTACTCACTCGTGCGGCGTCAATGTTACACACCGTTCGCAGAGTGTATAACTTGCACCTTTCCTAGCCTTGGCAGATTCTTTCGATTTCTTCTCTTTTTATCAGCCGCCGGCAGCTCTTGCGGCTCGGGGCTGAAAAAAAGAATAAAGAGCGGCTTTTAATTATAAATAATGGGAGCTCGATTTTTCACTCGGATAAGAATCGAGGCGAGAGAAAAAAATCTTTTATACTACCTACACCTGACACTGTAGTGTTCCCGATGCTATTATGATGCGAGCGCAGCTAATAATAGATATTGAAAAATATCTCAAGCCTAAACGGTTTGCAGCCTGCTGAATAAGGCGTGTTGTTGGACGTGACATGTTTGATAAATAAATAGACATCGGCTGTTATTGTGGTAAAAATGTATTTTTTAAGAAATACGTAAATCAACATTCAAGTAAAGCTATTGCGAAAAGTCCCGAACTATCTAGGTATATTACGCAGATATATTGCGAATCTATGCATGTTTTCTTTCACGTGACAACTGCGGTTATATAAATTTAGTAATTACATCAAAGTAATTTCAAAGAGATTCATTGATTCATTGAATACATTCAAATATCAATTAAAGACTATAGCTTTTTTGCGAATTTTCCTTGTTAATTGAGTGATTCATCAAATAACGTAATAAGAAAACATTAGACTTGTTGAAGTAGGAGCGTATAAATATATATGGTGACCGAGATGGTGACGGTGTTAGATGGAAGAGAGAAAGAGCAAGGTCGGAATCTTTAATAGAGTGCAGATATACAATTAATTTGTTAGCTCTAATTATACTAATTTACATTGACAAAGTACTTATTTTGCAATGCAATCACATAAAAACGTTATGATTTCGTAAATTTATAAGAATTTTCATGTTAAATTATAGGTCGAAGAAAGTGCCAGCAGCGGCAATCAGCGCCAGCTCGAAATCGAAGCGAGCATCGTCTCGACATCAACTCCCGCAGGCTCCCCCAAGTCCATAGATATCGTAAGATGGTGTTCCTGGCGCGGCGCGTAAGCTCGAGGCTCTTAAACGTGGGCTCGATGGCAGTGCGCCTGCTCTCCACCAAAGCCCAGCTCAATCCAAAGGAAGAGAGCAGCCCCTCGAAGGAGATCGTCCTCAAGTACCTGGACGGCAAGGACAACGGCATCGCCGTCCTCGGGCTGAACCGGCCCGAGGCTCGCAACGCCTTCGGCAAGAGCCTGGTCAGCCAGCTGAGCGAGGCCATCTCGAGTATCCAGCGCGACGAGAAGGTCCGCGTGCTCATCCTGCGCAGCCTCGTGCCCAAGGTCTTCTGCGCGGGGGCGGACCTGCGCGAGCGCGCCAAGATGGAGCCCCAGGATGTGGCCAGGTTCGTCAGCTCGCTGCGGGACCTGATGCGAGACATCGAGGCGCTCGGCGCCCCGGTCATCTCGGCCCTCGACGGAGTCGCCCTGGGCGGTGGCCTCGAGATGGCCCTGGCCTGCGACATCAGGACCGCCGCGGCCGAGGCCAAGATGGGTCTGGTCGAGACCAAGCTGGCTATTATACCGGGAGCCGGGGGCACCCAGAGACTGCCCAGGATCATAGGGCCGGCGATGGCCAAGGAGCTCATCTACACGGCGAGGATCTTGGATGGGCTCGAGGCCCACAAGCTGGGCTTGGTCAACCGAGTTCTGCCACAGAACAAGGAGGGAGACGCCGCCTATCAGGCCGCGCTGAGCATCGCCAGGGAAATCTTGCCCAATGGGCCCATAGGTGTTAAGTGAGTATATACTTCAAAATTCCTTCTTTTCCAAGATTCTGAAATTTCCATTTTCCATTACTTTATCTTTTTAAGCGATTTCCTAATGACAAATCTCAAATAAGAATCAGATAAAAACGTACATACGTCAAAATCGCAAATCATTATCGTCTGACTCTTTTATACACTTTTTCACAATTTCAAATAGCAATACGTTGAAATTAATAGCCTAAAAAATACTATTCAACAAATTCCTTACCGATTTTCATTTTAAACGTATAGGTGAGTTTTCGATGATTTTAACATGATTTTTAAGAAAATTAGAGTGGTAAATTTCACCTCAGTTACTTGTTCTGAAATTTACTTAAATCTTATATGTAAAAATCTCTAATCTTTCTTTGTAGATTCTATTTTCTGTAAATAAAAAAATGAGATTTTAAAACGGCAGTTATATTATAAAAAAATTTTTTCAATATCGGATCATTATATGAAGGAATATCAGAATCACACGAGTTTCATGTGGATATCACACCAGAATTGTATTTACGAATTTGGCGTAATTTTCGCATAAAAACAGCCTGCCAATCACGTGACTCACACGAGAGATTTTTCAGAAGAGCATCCCGTATCTAATTTCCACTTGGAGCCAGTCGCACGAGTTTCACAACAGTCTAGCTCGCGTTTCGCTTGCCACGATCGAATGCTGTAACACAGCAACACATAGTATACAGAATGTAATCTGCGCCGGTACTCCTTACATTCACGGTTAATTGCCACCGCGTAAATATACATCCACAGATAGGAACAGGGAAATTGCGCAATGGGGCTCGGGTAATACCTACATGTGCAGACTGTGTGTCTCCTTATCGGAATTTTGTAGCTTTCGCGCGTGCTCACTGCTTTGCGATAGCGGCGCGTGATTTACAATCGTTGCTTAGGACGCGCGCCGCACGTCCGGTGCCCATTACAATAATATGTCACGTTGCCGATTGATGGATTACGAAGACTCGGAGTCGAACGCTGGAAAGTGCATTATTGACGTTTATAGGCTGAGAGCGAGTCTTATCGAGCGATAAACTTGAAAAGCTCAAAACAATGAGCAAGCTTTAAGGCCACCGAGATTTAATGATATGTCGATTTCTAGGAATGCTTTTCCGCCACGTTTTATTACAGATTTTGGGATATTAATTAATTATTTAATGATAACAGTACGATGATTCAGCATTCTAAGGGCACGCTATGCCTATCCTCTTTAAAAACATTTAAAAATTCATCCTCTCGAAAATTTTATTAATATTTTAAAAACAACTGTAATAATAATAATTTTCTTATTTATTGTTCATGTTGAAGTATTACATTGAAAATGTTTACTTATCGCTTTTTCTCGAATATTTAATCAATCATAGATTAATCATTTATTAAAAAATGTTTGTCATTATATTCGTTAAATGAATACGAGAAAGATACATGTTAATTGCGTAAAATGAAGTAATAGCTGATTTCATGAATTGTTTTCTTTAAATTGCTACTCATCACACGCTTTCCTAAAAAAACACTAGTCGGTACTTTTACGACAGCTACTAATTTTTCTTTACAACATATGTTTCTTTCCCGCAGGTTGGCTAAGGTAGCAATTTCAAAAGGTATCGAGGTATCGATAGAAGACGGCTTTGAAATTGAAAAGCAATGTTATTCCCAGCTACTGGACACGGAAGACAGAATCGAAGGATTGGCCGCATTTGCCTCTAAACGCGTGCCAATTTACCGAGGGCTGTGAATTTACGGAGTGTTTGATGTCAGGCAGTGTTTTTTTATTGTACATTTTCATTATTGTTAAGTTTATCCATCATATTGTTAGATCTGTAAGTTTTATAGAAAAAAAAGAAATGAACTAACAAAGATTTAGTGCTGTAAAATTATATAAGCTTGAAAGATATTAATGTTAATGCGGTTAATGGGGGCATTGTATAGTTCGAGATAACGTAATTACCAAGAAATGCATTTCGTTTTTTTACGTTGGGCATTATCCTACTAATAAAGGTGAAATATATTTTTTTATATACATATATACTTTGAATCAAAGCTTCAGAAGCAATTAGTTTTAAAATAAAGATTATAATATATCTTTTTATATCTCTTATTAAATGTAGGATACAATTGATTCATAAAGAATTTTAATTAAAAATTGCAATAAAAAAATTTTATACCAAATATCTTTTGTTTGTAGAAATATACTGAAAGAGATAATTTTAGAATTCTAAAATTAATATAAAATAATAAGAAAATGGTCTATTGTTAGCGCAACAAAATGTTTTAATATTGTTATAAAATAATACGTTACTTGAAATATTAAAATTTTTATATTATTTTGCAAATCTGTATTTTTATAAATAATATGTAAAAAAAACTTTCATAACCACCTTTTAACTCAATAAAGGATTATTTTTTTTTAAATAAATGAATCTATCGATCTTCAAAAAACCAAGATTTTATACTTTGTTTTATAGAAATTTGATAACATTACAGTTTATTAAAATTTGACGTATTTCTTTTTATATTAAAAAGACAATTTCAACAACATATTGACTTGTATATTTAACCTCCTTTATTTCATTCTATTGAAGATTTCTTCTCTTTTTATTAACTATTTTATGATATATTTCAATAATATCTTTAATTTCATATAAATGTATCACATTTAGAGCACACAGTATGGGAATGTCATTAAAATGTTGAGTTACATTGTGGCGTTACTCACAAAAAATGATAAAAATTGGCATTTGCTATAACATTCTAAAGTCTAAAATTATGTACAAAGATAGAATACAAATAACATTGCGTTATAGGAATACTTCATTAGTTTCATTAAACACACTGCATGGGCATATTGAGCTGTTCTTTGCTTCGTTTTTCGTCGATTAAACTGCTGAGAACCTTGAGTTGTTTCAAGGTATCATCGGGACCTGTCACTCGATGGCCTACAGTTAGGTCGCTCTCGTAAATCTCGTAATCATTGCCACCCTCTCTCGTTTTGTCGCCGAAAAAGTGAATTTCGTCATATCCTTGAATATGCCGCAAACAATAAGTTTTGTCCCATCCATCTGGGAAAACGTCAAACGAAATTTGTCCGCCTGCAATATAAAATTTTTTTATAAAACAATATTTGTAATTAATGGAAAAAAGAAAACATAATTTGACTTTATATCGTTATTTTTAAATATGAAAAATTGTATGCAAAAACATGTTTTTTTATTTAGGAAAAGTCAAATTAACGTCACTTCTTTTAATTGAAAATTTGAGTTTTGTAAATACCTATGCTGTACGTAAGAGCTAAGTTAGGGAATTCCTTTTTTAAAGCTTGGATAAATTTTTCGCGGATTTGATTCTCTGCATCATATTCTTCAAATTGATTGCGCTCTTCTATTGTGCTATTACGACCTACAGGTGATATATTTAACATTCCTGTTCTGAATTCAACGAAAGTACCTCGTTTAAACGGTAATTTTAAATCGGCTATGTAGCGAAGGCAAAAGTTTATAAAATCTTGCAAAGATTCTTCTCCAATAATACTTTGAATATTCTGTAAAAAAAATGATTTGAATTAATTTTTAATTAGTTTTTAAGAGTTGTTGGAAATAAAGATGTTTTCGTAATTCAGCTGAGATAAAGCAAAATTTAGCAAAATAAAAACAAACAACATAAGTTTTTTTAACTATAGAACGTTTTTAGTTTTCAACTTCTCAAACTAAATGATAAAAAATTCACTATTAAATTGTTTATTAAATTTCATACCCATGAACTAGAAGCAACATTTTTTATATATATATATATATATATATTAAAAGGACATTAATTCACAAATCTATTAATTTCAATGCTAATATTCATGAAAATTTTAATATTTATATTAAATTTATCGTAGTTTTGCAATAAATTTAATGAGTATACTTAAGTTAACTTTACTGTCAGTACATGTATATTAAATTTAATGTGAAAATAGACTAGATAGAGCTATTGTTTTTCAAGGTAAATCAAATTTTTCGTAAACTTACTTCCGATGGTAACTTTTTGCCATCTTTAAAAGCTACTAATCCATTTTCGGCAAAAACGTAATCATACTTCTTAAACAAATTTTCCTCCCCTAGTTGTCGTTTAATCTTATTAATATCTGAACCCCCGATTACCGCAACGTCAAATTCTTTCTTTAATGTATCTTGTATATATTGGTCAACTGTCGGATCAATTTCCTAAAAAAATAAGAAATACAATTATTAGATTTAAATTAATTCAATGTTAATTGATGTGTTTCATAAGCAATAAATATAAAAAATAATTTTATATTTACCTGTTGCGCCGGTGTCAAAGTACCGTCAACGTCAAACAAGCAGATGATTTTCTTCGACATGATTATTCTAGCAATTTACTAATCTGCAACGACAAATATTGAATACAAAAATTAAAAGAAATTATAAAATCTTGAGTTATATAAAATTTTTAAAATTCATTTTTATTTGAAACTTATTTTATTAGCCGAAAAGTAATTGTTGATGCATTGTTACAACATCAATTTCGAAAAATTAGTGGGCATAAAATTTAAATCTAGAAAGTACTGTCCACAATCACATGACTAATGTTTATTCTGTGATCATCGTATAGCCTTGTACGTAATAATTCAAAGCGAAAATTACTGCTTAAAAAAATTAAGAGGAGCTTGTCACTGTATGATAAAATTTATTTAGCAATAAAAATATTCTAGTCTAGGTATGATTTTATTTTATATTTATAATCCCAAGATTTATTATACGAATCAGGTACGTATAATATTGGAGTATAACCGAAAGTATGAAAATGAAAAGCGAAAACATCAAGTATCGAATGAAAAATTGGTACAACAAAATAAATAAAGCTTCCATATGCTCAAAGCTTTAAAAAATCCCACAATTCATTAAAATCGAAAAATTTTTATAGAAAAGAAAAGCCTAGATCGAGGCGAGTGAACGCCTGCATGTGAGCTTGGTCACGTGCGCGCACGCCGCTAACCAGAACACTTTGCGGCTCCTCGACTCGGTCGAGCCCCGGCCCGAAACACACACACACACTTGCACGTATAGCTATATTCTTTCCCGGCAGGACTCGGGCATAAACATCTCCAGAGCATAAACAATCCCAGCCGCTCGCGCGACATGCTGGGCCAAAAGCTGGCGGGCTCAGGCGCCCAATGATACGCCAACGCCCATCGATTGACCTGTTTGCTTCGCCACTGTATAGGGAACGAAATATACAGCAAGACACAGACACAGGTATTCACAGACGCACACAGAGATACACGGACGGACATTGGAAGAGACTATAGCTACGGCTGTGAAAGGGAGGCTACAGCAGCAGAAAGACGAGGTTATCCGTATATACATACGTGCTCGGAGGAAGACGGCGCGCGACGGTGAGAGGAAAAAGAGGCTTAGGGAGCGGCTGACTCGTGAATCCTCGACGTCGTCTCGGACAGGCCTGGAGCGACTAACCGCACTTTGACGAGCGAGCGCGCGCACGCAGCAGTGCAAACGTGGACTCGGCGCGCGGGCCGCTCTCAGAGCTATAAGCGCGCAAGCGACAGTGCGCCGGCGCGCCAGCTGCACCGGTTGTCTACTTTGCGGCGGTCTCCGCTTCTATCCTTGCCTCTCCGTGTGCTCCAAAACACAGTTCACCGCCTGGGCTATAGCTCGCATTCGCAAAGATGCGCTCGATCGCGATAGTCCTGCTCATCGCGGCGGCCCTCCTCGGAGCAGCCTCGGCCAAGAGCGCCGACAGGCCCAAGAATGTCCTTCTGCTTTTGGGTGAGTTCTATTATATATGCGCATATACACCTTACAGGTTCTGAGATGATTTTTTTTTCTTTTTTTGCTTTATCTTTTATGCATACGCATGACACTTGATGTGAGAGGGAATGTACCGAGCGCGCCCGAGGAAGAGAGAGAGAGATTGAACGGTATCGCGAGCGAAATCCAATAATCGCGCTGCAAGTGTTTTACGTAATTGGCTTTCGGCAAAAAACCCGTTTATCCAACTGTTACTTGCTTAAGTACTCTCTTACAATGCGCTTAAAGCCGCTGCCGGCTAAATTGGGTGAAAAGTTCAGATAGAGTGATAATATTGTTGCTATTATGCTACAGGTTACACTACCTTACGCACGTATTTTCTAAACTATCTCTAGGCTATTATTGTCGTTACTAAAGTTTTCAATTTTTTATAGCAAAAACAATTTACGATCGGAAACTTATCGATATATCGACTCTCATTCTAATGAAATATTTTCTAAATAAATACCTACTTACTTTCTCTTTTTAACGTCAGCTACTCGACTCATACTTATTATTTTTATTATTTACTATTATATTCGACCTCTATACAAAGGATTCTATTATCCATATTATTTTTAAATATGCCGATACTTAATATTATCCTGATTCTGGTCAAAAAAGTTTTTCTATAATATCTATGACAAAATAAGTGCACAAGTTATTATATTATTTATTTAGAGCAAGTTTAATATGTAAATGAAATCAAGTTATGCTAATTTCTCATGAATATACATAATAATATATGCCTAAGTATTACAAAATAAAAGCTAGAACGATCCTCAATAAAGAAAATTTATGTAAATTTAAAATTTCAGCGGATGACGCCGGTTTCGAAATGAGATCGTATCTGAATAAAGTCTGTCAGACACCGAATCTCGACACGCTGGCTAAGGATGGCCTGATATTCAACAATGCTTACACCTCGGTCAGCAGCTGCTCTCCGAGGTAAACATTGCCTACTTTCACATTTGAAGCGCGGAAATTCGCCTCTAATGATTGACCCGCGCCTCTCAAGGTCTTGGCTAATTTTATTCTCAATTTTGCAGTCGTGCCTCTTTGCTGACCGGCCAGCCGAGCCACCAAAACGGCATGTACGGGCTTCATCATGGTGTTCACCATTTCAATTCGTTTAATGAAATCAAGAGCTTGCCCAAGATATTAAAGCAGAAAAGCATCCGCACAGGTGAGTAATTAAGTACTGCAGCTGCAGGATTCTGCTTATAATTAAAACAAACAAATAGCTGCCACACGCTTCTACTGTCAACGATTACAAGAGTTTTCTTTTCTTTGTGAAAGTTAAATTAGATAATTGGAGCTATTTAGAAGCCGACAACACGGCAATTTCACACCTCTTTAATTTTAATCGTGCTCTAGCTCTATCCCTGATGAAAGTAAAAAAATATTTAGCAGTTTTTAAAAAAAATGAAGTTTTCTTTTGAGAAGGTCATTAGGCCGCGTTAAATTGTTAAAAATCAAAAAGAAGATTTTCCTAACGTATAAATGAGGCGTTCGCTGACCGACTTTCTTTGTTTTCACTCAAAGAGACTTATTTCAAGCCTAACGAAGCGTAATAAGTCTATCTCGCAGGCGCAACTAGAAACGATAATCGGGTTCTCAGGACCAGCGTCAAAGGACGCTTTTACTCGTTAAAAACACCATTTTTTGTCTTTTACCCTAGGCGAGAGAATCAAGCGTGACTCGAATCTAATTAAGATAGACCGGCAACGCTTGCGCTTGTGCCTAACGCCCATTATAACACAGCGGTTTATGTTTTATGTGCTTGTTACAGGTATAATAGGTAAGAAGCATGTAGGACCGAACAAGGTTTATCCATTCGACTTTTCTTACACTGAGGAGAACGAATCTATCCTTCAGGTCGGCCGCAACATCACAAGGATCAAGCTACTCGTCCGTGAATTCCTCTCCCAGAACAAGAGCCAGTAGGTTTTGCCAATTTTTTTGATCAGCTACGCTCTTCTACGAATCAATATTCAATTTCAAATTTTAACGTCAACAAGTCTTTTTGACGTTATAATTACATTTTTATCTTTTCGCTTAGGAATAACACAGCTAAGTATTGGATTACACAATTTGACTAATACAATTAAATATTTCATGAGAAGACTTAGCAACTTTCCGTTGCGTTAAAATTGGACTTGCGCATAATTGTCATGAAAGACTGAGAGAAAATTTGATAAAACTTTTGCGCCTGCAGGCCGTTCTTCTTATACGTGGCCTTCCACGACCCGCATCGATGCGGCCACAGCCATCCGGAGTACGGCAGCTTTTGCGAAAAGTTCGGCAACGGCCAGCCCGGCATGGGCGTAATTCCCGACTGGAACCCAATTTACTACCAGTGGGAGCAAGTGAAGCTACCCTATCACGTGCAGGACACGGAGCCGGCCAGGCGGGACATTGCCGCCCAGTACACGACCATGTCGCGTCTCGATCAGGGTATATAACACACAATTTATTCGATTGCCTTATTCGGTGAAAGGGAAAGATTTACCTATGTTTCTTTCTATTTCTTCCTTTTTTAATTTTTTTTTGTAGGCATCGGACTGGTGCTCAAGGAATTAGAAAGCGCAGGCTTCAAAGACGACACGCTGGTTATTTATACCTCCGATAACGGGATACCTTACACCAGCGGAAGAACAAACCTCTACGATCCGGGTGAGTTCAATGATTAATTTGCCGAGCGAGAAGGATCTATTTTCTTTCGATGCGGCAAGGATGATCGAGCTGGCTATTGTTTCTTGATTTATAGGCATGGCTGAACCTATGATCATATCTTCACCGTATCACAAGGAGAGACGCAACGAGGCTACTTATAGTATGACTTCTCTGCTGGATATCACACCAACGGTCTTGGACTGGTTTGGCTTGAAAGGGGAAAAGGGCGTTAAAAAATATTACTCAAGTCTCACTGGAAAGTCGCTGCTGCCTTTGTTAGAGAAAGGTCGGTGGAATATGTCACAGAATTATTTTACATTTGCATTTGCAGAGAGATGATTAATTTTTTTCTACTTACAGAACCTGTAGAAGATAACTCGACACAAGTTTTTGCCAGTCAAACTCATCATGAAATCACAATGTACTATCCTATGAGAGCAATAAGAACCAAGAAGTACAAACTTATTCACAACTTAAATTATAAAATGCCTTTCCCCATTGATCAAGATTTCTATATTTCTCCCACTTTCCAGGTAAAATAATATTCTTTCTCTAACAACCAATAATTATTTAGCTACAATTTTATTAACTAATTTTTATCAATTATATAAATTGCTTTTAAACAGGACTTGTTAAATAGGACTCGTACAAATCAATCACTCAGATGGTATAAGACTGATTTAAAAACTTATTACTACAGGCCAGAGTGGGAATTGTATGATTTGAAATATGATCCTGAAGAACTAAATAATATAGCCACAAAAAAATCAATGGAAGTAAGTAGAATCATAAAGATAATTTGAATTTATGAATAACTACGTTTAATTTCATAATTTAATATGCTTATTTTAAATGTACAGCCTATTTTTGAAGAACTTAAAACGAAACTTTACGAGTGGCAGAAGAAAACCAAGGATCCATGGTTGTGTGCACCCAATGGTGTATTAGAACCACTTGAAGGGGACAAAAATAATCTTCAATGTATGATGCTTGATAATTTTAATATGTAATTTAAATTTTTTGAAAGTGAAACGTTATTATATATTTTATATGTTTAATGTTGACAAACATTTTTTATAAACTGAACAGTTTTGTACAATTAATAAATATAAAATTCAATAAGTTTTTTTTAATATTTACAAACCTGACATTAAGAAGGGAAGAATATCTTTGATTGAGTAATATTTTTCTGCTTCCTATCGTGCTGCTTAAGCAAAGCTTCGTTTAGTCTGTGAAGGTACACAGTGGATTTGTTTACAGACTTTTCAACTTCTATCATCTCAGTCGATATCTCATTCATCTGCAATACATTAATTATGAAAAGGTTCAATAGATTGCTGAACTTTAATTCCTCTTAATCATTTAAGAAATGTGTTCATACTTACAAACTGTTTGTAACCAAGATATCTGTTGTACTTTAATTTGTTGTCATAAATTTGCCTGACTTGCACCATAAGAATAAAGCAGAGTGCAAGGCCGAATAGCATGTAAAGAGCATTTACACTTTGTAGATTGCGCGTAAACATAACAATTATAAATCCCCCTCGGTCAAGAAATTAAAAGAAACGATAAAGTACTTGTGCCATTCATCACACAATCGCTTATTCTCACGGTCACTCGGGAAACTCGTTTTACAAATCACACCACGGTCAATATAACGTAGAAAATACATCTATTTATACTGATAGTAATAGTAAAAGAAAAGAAAACTGTTGACAATGATAATAGTGACTAAAAACGATTACACGGTGCATCGTGCGCGTTTTATTTGTACAAAACAGCTGAGCGAAGACAATTGCAATTCACAAGTCGGGATGCCGCCATGTTGGACTTGCGCATTGGCGCCGCGCGGCTTCACATCAATTTGAATTTTTTTTTTTAATGCTCAATGATGTTATATAACTCTAAGAGGATAATAATTAAAACCAATACATATAAAGTAGAAAAAATTTATTTAGTTTTATTGCTTTTTACATTTGAAACTAAGACGTATTTCCTAGCTCCGCAGAAATATTAAGACCACCGTAGCTCGGAGACTGACTTCTTAGTGGTGTGGTTTCAAGCTGTAATAATTATTGAAATCTCTTTTAATTTTTAAAAGGATTCGAGGGATCAAATCATTGTATTTTACGACAGGATAAGCAGGATGTTAATTGCATTTGAAAGAAAATGAACACTGTATATGCTTATCATGATTTATTAAAATAATTTAAATAAACTTACAATATTACTTTCTTTTTCATAATTCCTTCTGCAGAGATTAATTTAATTATCTTGCAGAATTTCATGCAATAAATTTAAGTATTTAGACGAGCTTTCTTTTCAAATAATTCTTTATGCTAATCATTTGATTTAGAAAAAGTTATACAATCCGAGTAGAGAATATCTACAAGATTCTATAATTATTGTATATTATTTTTATTGTACATCTATCAAAATTTAATAAACGTTAAGGCAAGAAGTGCCTCTGTGTCTACATTTTTCTTGTATTGACGGCAGTACATTGTCATATAAGTATGAATTATTTAATAATAAAAATACTCATTCAGTGAAATAATTAATTCAATTTGTTGCGGTCCAGAAATTAACTATATAAAACTATTATTGTGTTGAGATGAATGATAAGCTAAACTACACAAGTTGAATTTAACCCAAAAAATTTAGCAGCTTACAAGTAGGCGCTTTAGAACAAAAATTCTATATATACTCAAATTCCTCAGAAAATTAAAAAAAAAGCAAACTAGCCTCGACAAATTATTGCTCTTAAGGTCTTATTGCTACAAAACATCATTACATATACAACATAATACTCGTTATTACAGAAAAACATCATACAATATACAATAATTCAAATCTCCGTCGTAACACACTCAATCATATATACAATTTTAATTACGTGTTTCACGTGAACATACAAATAAGCATTCGATGATCCAGCGTACAAAACAACAATTGCAGCGCTTTTATAATAAAATCATTGTTCTTATATATACAAAAATGTAAAAGCAATTCTAAAGCAATAAAGCCAGATGCTATAGACGAAGCAAGACAGATCTTACCTAATGAGACAAAGATAATTCTGAAAAAGTACAAGAGTGACCCTGTATGTACATATGCGATTAGCAGTTTAAATCGTCCGTTATGTACAGGATTTTATTAAAAAAGAATATATATAAAAAAATGAGAAAAAAGATTGATCAGTCGCGCTCCGATGAAGAGGCAAATAACGAATAAAAAAGGCCGCGCACGTGATAGTGGTCCGCTCGGCGGATGTCGCGTGCGGGACAATTTTTCAATAAGGAATCCCTGTCATCAAGCGCACGACTCTCATACACGCATTCTTCTCGTCAAGTGTGCACATCTATGTGCACACATGTGGGCGTACACGCTCATCGTATAAACATTAAAAAGGAAATAATAACCGTAGAGGGAAGATGCTTGGCTCTTGTCCCTCTACACTTTGAATACTTGTTCGGCGCACAAAATTGCTACACGACAATACTTTCGTTGATTATCGAGGCTAGGCCTATGTGTAAACTTCAGTCTACACTCAGATAATAATACTATAGACTACAAAATATTTCGGTGATGTTTATCAAATAGATCAGATTAAGGACCGTAAGTAACAATAAATAAAGCCGTACGAATGTCCTTTAAAATAAACGCGAATAGAATGCACCCGGAAACTTGAGAAACTGTTTGAAAGTTACGATTTGACGAAACTCAAAACTGCGAAGAATTTCACTTTTCTTTCATTACTAATACAATGTTCGAATAAAAGCTTATATGCTAAATATAAAATATCTAAAAGATTCAAAGCTGTGAAAGCGTGTCGATTTTTTTACTAAATTAATAAAAAATTTATCTTTCAAGCATTTAACACTAATTATAAATTTCTGGAGCATTAGACTCATAAAAATTCATTTTGACACATTGGATGAAAATTCGGAATCTCCATTCTTTTGAATCTCGTCGATCGTAACACCTCTTAATAATAATAATCGATACATTCCACGTCGGATTCATAAATCACAGATTACAAAATATCCATTTGTAACAATCGCTCTCCGTCTTTACTACACAAAAATTCGATAGTAAAGAATTGGTTGTGCTTTGCTTAACCATTTAATACCATACATCAGTACTGTACCCGAACGAATTTAAAATTTAAATACAATGTTTTTATTATATATAGATTCTGTATGCGTGTTTTAATATCGGTAATTTTCATAACGATAAAAGTTATTTTTTAAGTTTAATTTTGTTAATTTAAAAATCGTATATCTTTCAACTCTCTAAGAAAAACTATATGATAATATTCAATAAGATATCATTTTTATAGAATTTATGTAAATTTAAAATTGCGTTAACCAGTAAAACGCAGAAACATTTTAAAATCCTGATATTAGAGAAGGAATCCCATCATTGAATTAAAGTTATTTTTCGTTAATAGTATGCGTAATTTAAAGTATTATTTTTATGTGTGTAATAGCGTTTTACGCATAATACACATAAAATGCAATTTAACTCTTTAGTAACGAAAACTACTATTACCATCTTTATAAGATTTGTATTATATCCTAACATTTTGAGCAGATAGCACATTCCATGCTTTTTTATTCATTCGGGTAAAAGCACTTGGTTGCTGGTGATCGTACATATTATAGTATATATATATATATATATACGAATCAAACGATTGGCTCATCTCTAACGTATGTTTATCTATATATACATATACCGCGCGGTAGGTCACACTTGCACAATTACGTTCCCGCGCACCCTGATGCGTGTACATGTAGATTGATGCGATGAACCCCCCGCTGGTTCGTCGCAGCGACGATTCTACAGATGAAAGGAAATCCATCCCAGGGGGTAACTCGTAGCAGAGAGGGAATCATAGGTTGTATGGGTGTATAGGTATAGGTATACGTTATATATAATAACAATATGCGTTTAAGAGAGCTCTGCCGGCGGTGGCAGCAAGCGGAGAGCGAGCTGGTTGGGTCAACAGATGCGATTACTCGTGCCGTTATTCACCTGCGTACCGTCCGACGAGGCAGCCACCTCGTACTCGACCGCGCGCACTTTGTCCTCGTGCTGCTGCGACTGTTTGCAATTGCTGCAGCTCGCGCTCAGCCTTCGCTCCTTGAAGAGGTCCGCCACGCCGAAGGCCTGAAATAATTGCACGAGATGAGAATTTTTATTACGTTTACCTTCTGCTTCTTACGTACTCCTTTTCTACAGCTATTGACTTATTTAGATAATTAATTTCATGGCCTCTTTTCATACATCATTCAACAGACAGAACAATTCATTAATGTCCTCATTGCTTTATATAATACATTATTCATGTTCTTGGTCAAAGATAAAGCTAAATCACAGAAATTCTTCGTAGTCAAATAAATTTGATATTTTTTATTTTAAATATAACATCGTTTTAAATAATGAAGTTTAGTTTAAGAAAATATTAGAACCAATTTTTATTTATCAATTTTTAAATAGAACTATTACTGAATCCAATTAATTAATTCATGACACTCATTAAATTATTGGGTTAAGTAAAATTCTAGAGTACTCGGTAATTTATCAAATTACCCCGCAATGAACTGAGACTGTATATGTATGAGCGCTTTGATTTAGAATTATCTAAATTGCCGGCAATAGCTCCTGCGGAAAACAAAATTACAAACTGGAAATACTAGTGATTATAATTATAGCGTTACGTAACACCAAGCGCCTAAGGACGTGGAAACGCATAAATTATCTACCGGTTAAAAATAAAAATAAAAAATAAAAAGAATAACAGATAGTTTCTCATTCTCAGTGAATCGATTTAATGAAATTTTGTTAAGTTTAAGATAAAATAATCGATTGATTACCATGATAAGAGCGATGGCCGTGCCGATGGTCGATCCAGCGAGTACGTCACTCCAATGATGTTTGTAGTTCGAGATCCGCGACATCGCCGTGAACCAAGCCATCATTATGCAAATAAACTGGAGAAAATGCCTAAGCAATTTGCTACCTTTCCATGTGAGCCTCAATTGTAAATAGAGCTGTAAAATTTTTTTAATCAACCAATTAAGATTTTATCTTGATGCTCTATTGTTCGTTACTTAAACACTCTCAAACAATGAATCAGACTGCCACCGACATTTCTATTTTATAGTTGCAATTTAATAGAAAACTAGCTTAGTATCTCGGAAGAAATGCAGAAAGCAGTAGCAGCCTCATTTTTCTAGTCTGTTTACGAAAACTTACCGCTAAGTAGATCATGGTGTAGGCCGAGAAGGATGAGTGTCCCGAGGGGAAGGACAGCCTGCAAATAATAACAAAAAATTTCTCATATAAATTCGTGCAGCAAAACAAGCAGACAAAAAAAGTAGAAAAAAAAGATGCTGTATATAAATATACGCGCACACAGACATTACACAAACGATCACGCGCGCAGATCCACATAACTATAAAATAAAGATTATTTTGAACATTTTATTTTTATTGCCCTTAAATATTTATAAAAACTAAACAAATTAGTATTCCTATTGCAAAGATTAACTTAACATGCCTTATAACTTTCATTTCTATTTTGAGATCAGGTGATTCATTTTGATTTTTTATTTTACTTCAATCTATTTTTCTTTAAAACTTATTTTTATTCAAGATTATTTTTATAATTACTAGATTTTTATTTATATTTTCATTCAATTTGAGCGTTTTCATAGCGAAATCTTTATAGTTGCAGGAGCGCGAAAAAGAGAAAAAGTATTCATTTCGGCAAACACTTTGAAGAGCAAATACTCCTACAAATGAATTATGTAACGATAAAATTTACATTTGGACATGAATTTATATGTAAAAATATGGTTCAAACAATAAGATTTATCTCTACCTCCTATAAACAACGATCCGAGAAAAATCTTAAAATTTTCAGTTAACCGCTCTGTACGAATCGGTTCCTAACCAACGAAGCTCCGCTTGCTCTTAGGTTTAAGAAATCTAGAAAATTTCGACGTTTACGGTGTTGTTTTAGACTGTGCGCACCGGAGACACACATCTGCGCGACCGGCAAAAAAGTCAAGGTCCAAGTCCCGGCGTAAATACACGAGGCGCGCGCGATCGTCTTACACAACCGAATAATTGCTCGGTACTTTCGGGAAAAAAAATAGGCTACTCGCTCGTAAAATCCACGTGTTTCGCCGACGATGCTCCCTTTTTTCTCGCGATCGGACTAAATATTTGTGCGATATCGCCGTGTGAACGATTTTTATAGATTGCGGTCTCGTGAGAAATCGAGAAGCATGGCCGGAAAATTTATTCCTCAGCACGTGGAACTAAGTGAAGGGAAAGCCGCATTGGAAAAAGGTACTTGTGCTCGAGTGACTCTCAACTTTTTTCGGATGTTAGTCCACTTATAGAGGAAAGCTACTTGGGATAAAATGTATATCAAAGTGCTTTTTTGCCGAATTTTTTTTTTCAGCCCTACGAATGCATTCAGTCAACAGTCCTTTTTGTTTTTTAAGGCAACAACTAACACTTTTTATGGATTATTTCATGTTCGGGAGATTAATGGTTCTTAAAAAATTAAAAAAAAAAATCAATGCATATCTTACAGCGGCTTTTCAGCTTTATTGATTGAACATTTATATGCAACAAAGTATTCGACTTTTTAGGAGGTATAAAATTAAATTAAAATTGAAAAATTCTCAGAAGAGTATAAATCAGTATCTCTGCGAAAAGGCTCTCAAGCTCCAGACGGCCAAGCGCGAGCTCCTCGTAAATATCCCGACATGAAACAATGAGGCGCTTGGCTGCAAGACGGTATACTTAATATCGAAAGCTTCCTCCCTCCACTCTCTATCTGCTGGCAAACTCCGGGGGCAGGCGCGCCGATTTAAAAATACGAGAGGCGCGCTCAAAAAGGAAGAAAGCAAAAAAAGCTCCTCGCTCGCGTGCTCTCGAGAGAGAGAAAAAAACGAAAGCTCGCGTGCGCTCGCTGCACGTAAATTCGCCGGTGAGCTTGTTCATTTCGAGTGGCTGCAGCCGGCGTTCGAGTGGCCGCCGTGCGCGTGTGAAGGAGGAATCATAAAAGGCCTGAAAGGCCGAAGAAAAATGCAGAGCGGCCCGATCGCGCTCCTGGCGCGGGTGCGCGCGCCAAAGAGACGCCGATGCGGATCCGTATGAATGAATGAATTCACTGTCCTTTCCTAAACGCGCCTTCTATATATAGAACTGTCCCAAGAAAGCGCCGCGATGGTAGAGGGAGGGAGAAAGGAAGAGGCTAATGTATGCGGCCACTGCCGCGCGGCAAGCCGAGCCGATCTTTCATCGCGCCTACTTAATCTTACCGCGCGATAAAGACGCGACAACAAATGGGTATTAGGCTTTCAAGGTATATACACGCACACTCTGTCTCGCTCTGTATAGCCTCTCGTTGATCCGCTCTTTAAGCTCAATGAGATTCGGCTGCAATCTGAGATACATAATTCCATGCCAGGCCGAGGACGGACTTGACACTTTTGAATCGTGGCCTTTTATTGGCTCGGTCAAACTGTTTTCACCGTGCCTGCGCCCACGAGATTTACGACAAGGAAGATTCTCTTGATTGGACATGCGGCACCAAGTAATGCTAGCTTTATTCGTTCTATCTCTTCTCTCTGTACAGTTCTTGTTTAAAAAAAAATTTAACTTTTATCTTTTGAAAATAAAAATAAGACTGTTGCGTAAATACAGCTGCTGTTAAAAATAAATGTGCTAATTTTTACTCGGTTTCTTTTTCTACGCTTCTTAAAGAAGAAAATGCATTTTATTAAGATTGAAATACCTAACGAAAATAAGTGTTTTTTCAGTGAATTTTATAGACGGACAAATTTCTCATTTTATTATAACTTTTCAGATAAAATCGTTGAAGGTTCACAAGCATAACTTCACTAGTAATTTTAAATAATTAATTTTAATGTTTTACTAATTAGAAGCGACAAGTAATTAGGTATGATAAAAAGTGTTGTTTGAAATTTCAGCATGCGACAACGCATATACCGCAGCTTAGCCACCTGCCAAGCGCTTACGTGGATATCTGCGCGGAGTAGATAAGGCGGCACAGTGTTGAATATATGCATACTATGTTTCGTAAAAGTAGAACAGGGGAACCACACAAAGTCCATTCATATAAGAATAATTGCGTAATTGCGCTATTTAAAAATTATGAGCTACATTATTGACTATTTTTCAAATGCTAATAATACTTGCTTTACATATATTTTTTTTTTTAATATTCATTATCTATTTGGTTTAGTATTATAATAATATATACATTGTATACAAAAGATAAACTGAGCCATTCAAGATATGAAGATCTATACTCGCTCGTGGTACATACGATATTTTTTAATATAATAAACAGAAATTTAATTTCGACATGATAAAAATATTATAAAAAATACGAGATAGTGAAAAAACTGATTAATTGACATAGGATAGTTTATACACATGACGCGAAAGTGTTCCCAGGAGAATAAATTTTATTTCCTCTTTAAAAGGGAAGTAAATCCACTTTATTTTTTCTCTAACAGAAAAATTATAATCCATTAGAAAAATGGAAATATTATTTAAAAATAAATAATGTGATACACAAATTTATTAAATAATATAATTACATAAATGGCTGTAATTAAACCGGGAATAAAGTACTATATGCAACTCTGAGTATGTAGCTCTGCTTTGCTCGGGCAGCAAATCCACCGGCGGGAATGACGAAAAATGGACTTGAGCAGTAATCTTATAAAGTCACTGATATAGTAATAGCAGTATCATATAATACAGAGATTAAAATAAAGTGTACTTGATAATAGTTACTTTTGAATACATTTTCGTTGTTATTAGTTGTTTCGTTGAAATTAATGAAAACCGTAATAAAGAAAAACTCCTCTCTTAAAATTTAATTCCTAATCTTTTAACCCTTCGCATACACATCTATTTTTCCGAACATCTCGTACACACTGGGTCAATCTGACCCTGTTCACTTTTTGCTTGATTAAATTATTGTTATAATTTTCCAAAATTTCAAATTAGCCAAAAAAAAGAAGTATAAACAGCGACTCCACGCCCGCATCTTGGCGTCCATCTGTGTTTTAAATATTAAAATGTATTATTTTACTTGTATCTTGTAGAAGTATTGTATTATTCTTATTCTTCTTGAAGGCCATAATTACAATTTGTAACATTTTCCACTGTTATTAGGCCAAGATATGCGCACATAATGAAAACGAGCTGGTGGATTATGCCCAGAGGGAGTTAAAAATTCAGTCTTGAACAAAGGCGCGTAAAAGTGATCTGTAAAATTCTTATAGCAAGCCGATCCAGCCAGGCAAGCGAGCAAATAACAGCGTGCAGACGAAAACCGGTATACCAAAAAGCTAAGGTGCCCGTAGCGTAGCTGGGCAAATGTTTGTTCTCATTCTGGGCCAGTGCGTTTTCGCAGTCGCGTTCGCGCACGTATAGCGTATCCCCGTAATTTTCTTCACGGGGGCAATTATTCTCACCTGAGCTCCTTCAAGAGCTTGGCCGAGACGTTGGGCGCCGTGCAAGAGAAGTCCTCGATGTAGCGATGCTGATACTCTGGCTGGCTGCAGTCGACGCTCGGCTTGCAGAGGGTCATAAAGTGCGGCCGCAGCCGACCAACCGTGTACTTGGCGATGTCGGTGGTCAGCACCGTCACTGCTGCGCCGAAACCGAATAGCCCGATCTGCAAAAGAAGACACGGATTCGATCATGCGTTAAATGTGCGGCTCCATACATATATATTTCTAGGTGGATATTGGCTTTGTTCGGTGGGTTCGATGTCCTCGGCTGGTTACAAGCATAGACGACGGGACGTAGATACGTTTTTCTTCATTTAGTTCAAGTACAAAGGAAACACGAAAATTGGAGTTTCCGTAAATTATAACTTAGATGGTTGCGTGTCTAGTATCAGATGAAAAGACTTGTCGAAAGAACAATGAAATTCTACAACAATTTTTTACAGCCTAGAAATCTATTTAATTTTTAGCTGTTGGCGGTAATTGTATATTTAAAAAGATGTTTAGTCGAAAGAGCAAATAAAAAGTATAGTTTAAAAATACAAATGATTTCATTTAAAACATTGTCAAGCTATTTTGTTGGTGATGTAACACACCGTGCGGACCGGCGTTACGGCACGATTCCGTACTGAACCAAGTTCCTGTTGATTCTAACTGTTATACGTAAAGCAACAAATAAATTGCAAATAAATTATACGAATTTTTAAAATGAAAATTATTATTCCTTTTTTATCTTTAATTTCTTTAGAATATAAATTAATAATTAATATTTAATAGTGTTGAAAAATTTTAATTTATAAATTTTTAAAAAAGTTTAAACGTTTTTTGATACTAGTACACGTATTCTACATGTATAAATGGTCTACGTCAACGCAAACTTCTTCAACAAAACCCCTTCTTCTCATTCTCGTAGACATTTCAATGTATTATAAACTCTCTGTTTGAGTATAGCACAAAGAGAGTTTTTTTCAAACTACCGTGAAATAGCGTGATAATTTTTTGACACTTGAAGAAGTTCAATAACACAAATTTACCTTGACTAGAAGCAGCGTAAAAACGGACATGACTCACAACTAGTAAGCAGAACTGAAGGAAACCACGACAATTTTCATTGTAGTAAAAGGATTTTTTAACAGAATTTTTTACCGACCTTCTTGAGGTCCCAGAATATCCATGACTTTCACTTTAGCTTTAAAAAAATTTTTCCCGCGTACAGACAAGCTGCGGTGCAGCCACGTCACATAGGGATATTCATATAAGTAGTTTATGCGCGTGCTATAAATCATTGAACTGTGTTTATCAAGTGAATGCATTGTAAGCTTGTGACGTTTTGTCTGTATTCTCTTTAGACAGAGTTGTCGTATAGTATAAGGCAAGCGAGATATATGAGTTTTAGATACGTCATAAGTGCTGACACTGCTCGGTATAAACAATAAAATTTGACATCGATGAGTATAAAAAGTATAATTTTAATGTTTTCATTGACTAACTCATTTTTATAAGTTAAGCTTTTCACTGAACGATATAAACATATCATCATGTAAAAGTTGATAAGACTGCGATAAACACATGCTAAAACACATGTAATTAGTCATGCTTCATAATATTACCTCTTACTAAAGTATTAATAAGTGTATATATTACTTCGTGCGTGACACTTATCAATGAAGCATTGCAATGATTCAAATGGTTAATATTTGTACTCATTAGCTGTTTACAGAGGAATCGCTTAAGTAAATTTACAAAATTAACTCATTTCTTTGGCTTTTTTCAATCTTGCTGATTCAAATAACTAATTTTGGTAAATTTGTGAGAAATGATAAAACTACGTAAATATGTTCTGTAAAAGTAAAAGGGATACGAAAAATGAACTTAAAATTAACGACAGTATAGGTTTCGCTGAACGATTGTTCTCCCTTACATTGACAAAAAAAATTTTCCCCCACAATAAAAGTTTAATTGATTGAATTAAAAATTGTTGAATCAAAAAAGTTTAATTGATCCATATAAGTATTTAGTAAGTTTCTCATTGTATATATGTATACTTATAAAGCAAAACTATTATTATAGCAAATATTGAGCAAATATTAAATTTTATATAATTTTGTTATCTTATAATAGCTCGAATGTTTGTATAATATAATCAGAAAAATAAAACATTACGAAATAGTTAGAATGACTGTGAGGCTGTAAGCGCAACGGCCTGACCGTCCAATTAATCCGTATCGACTTGAAGCGCTCAGCCAAAAAGCCTATAGACATTTATCAAGCGGAACTCACCTTTGAGTAAGCCAGTGACACCCAATGAGGTATGGTAAAGCCAAAGAGGACGAGCGACGTCGAGTTGGCCACGTTTTTCGAATGGTTGTACTCGAAGACCAGCATCTAAACAAACAAAGACAAAAGAGTTTACTTTAGTATTGAAACGATAGTTCATAAAGATATAGCTCTCAACTTGATTTATATACGGCACGTGACGCTGCATAGCAAACACGAAAAGCTTGTGTGTACCTTTCGAGTGGGACTGGGGCGCGATAATCGTCTACTTTTCTCCGAGCGCACGCGCGTCCTCATCGAATCTAACTGTTACGTAGTTACGTCAAGATAAAAGTCCACTGAGCATATAGGCGCGCATATACATACAGAACGAAGCCTTCGCACCTGCAATAAAGCACTACGCCGCACGCGGAAGCCAAAGGTTGAAGACCCGGGAGTAAAGCGCCTACTCTATAGTTCAACGGCTCCCTATCTTTTTCTTTTTTTTCTTGTCGCCGTCGTCGTCGTTCAAAATTTAATGTTAATTTATGTGCAGCGCAAATGGATCGATAGTGAAAAGACGTAAAAATAACGGTTTGTTTACAAAGGCTTCGATCACTGCAGAATGTACATCTCTAGTAACAGTTAAATTTACGAAAGTGTCATAAAAAAGAAAGAAAGGAAGATAGAAAAAACAGTTGTGATCTCAACTTTTGAGTATGCGGTAGAGTTTCTTTGTTAAATTATCATAAATTAATGTAGTGAGAAAACGTTTCGCTTTAAACAAATTTATGAAATATCAAAAAGTTATTCTAAGTGATTCACAAAGGCAGGATAAAATTTGTTACTTATAATTACATATATTATTTATGTTTAGCTTAGAAATATAAATATAAAAGATAATGCAATTTTTTTTTAAAATAAAAATTAAATTGAATAAAGTTTTGTAATCTAATAAATGTAATTTATTTTCATTTACATTTGATTAATATTATTTATTTCTTATAAACAAACGCTGAAATTGGCGAAATTGATAAGTGGGCTATCTCGGGAAATGGTTTTTTGAAGGCCAAAAAATATTTTTTCTTTCGTTGCCTTATTGACATCATTTACAGTTACAAGAGAAAACTTGATTCTCGTTTTAAAAGTGGATTTTAATTTCTAAATTTTATGACTTTTATCTCGTATATAAACTTAAAAAGACCTGAATTCCTTTTTCTAACTAACACTAAAATATCTTACGTATTTTATGTATAATCAGTATATCATAATATAAAGAAAAATATTTATAAATATTTTCCATTATGGTCCCGCCAACATAAGAGTTTATAAATAAATTAATAATAGATATGTATGTACCTATGCATAAATACATATTGATATAGCGAAAATTTCGCTTACTCATTAGGCATAGAAAACGTTCCAATAAATTATTCCCTACCGCCATAAAATTCACTCTCTCCTTCCCAAAATAAATCTAACTTCGTGCAGAGAGCCTTGTTTTATGTTCACGAGCCCGAGACACGTGTCTTTATTTCCATATGACTATTTACACGTGTCGGTATATTATCTATATACATATGTGTACATACATGCACGCGTCCACATAAAATCTGACGTAGAGAACGGCTGTGAGCGTCACGTTGTGCTCGCATACACTATGTTAAACACGTACTTGATCGAGGACTTTAATTTCTACATTCCAAAGAATGAATACTGCTTCTTGAAAACCGTGCCGATTCTACCTTGGTCAAGTGAATTACTCAGACTTCAGGATTTCAGTGACGCTTATTTTTCGCTTGGGAATCGCGCGATGCTTATATAATTTACGATGAGAAAAAGTAACGTCCTGTTCTTTGGACATTCACGCAACGAAGTATAGCTTAAAAAAGCAATTATAATAATGATTTATAAATTGGGTTACATCATTCGGTATAATTTGCTGTTTAACTTTAGTTCGCGAAAAAGAATGATATAAAGAAGGAAAACTCAATGCGCCGATAAGGAACCGTTAAAAATAAAGCATGAACCATTCTTTTAAAACAACTCGATCCGTTATCTCCTTAAAAAGTGTTGATTGAATCGCTCTTACGACTACGTCTACAGGCGTGGGTGTTGCAGGTGAATAACAATCTGGTATCGTGGTCTATATAAAAAAAAGGAATAAGTTTACGTAGACGATGACTCACCGTGCAGATTGGAAGGAAAAGCCCGATGACGTAGAGCATCGGACTGGTTACCGTCGACGTGTGGAAAGGATGCATGAGGGACTCGTCGTTGCAGAAGAAGCCGCGCTCGTACGGCTTGCCGAACAGGTAGAACATCAGGACCGCCATGCCCACTGTAATTATATACATGTCAGATCTTTCAATCTCTCTCGGGATCCAGTGGAATGCTCAAGATTACAAGATTAAGACTACGGATACATTTTAAATTTGTAGTGCCTTTGCTTATATCCTTATTTCTAAAGATCAAGGATACGCGCTGAGCTGATGTGATTGAAAATTACAATTTTAGTATGACAAATTTTTGATGTTTTCGTCGCATTAGGAAAAACCGTATAGACTCATTCTGCGGAACAGTATTTGTTTGGGCTCGTTGCAGTAGAAAATAAGTCGCTTTTAGTTTTGGCACGCTTTCTATATGACCTGATTATAAAAAAGTTTCTGTCAACTAAAGCTGCAGTCTTATAGTTTCATAAAATGGAAAATAAATTTTTCTGCCCTACTAAAAGCTTTTTAAATCAATTTTTAAATTAATATTTAAGTGATGGTCTGCTTTTATTGTTTCCAGACAACCCTAACATGTCCCAGTTTTTAGTCATTGTTCATAATCTAGGTAAATGTATATAGTCGCAGTCTTTAGTAGGTTGCATTATTATAATTTTTAATTGTCATCCTATCTACTTTTATAGAAGCTCTTTTTTACAATCTAATTCTTTTTCTGTTTATCTGCTATTTGATGGTAGTTTCTTTTAATAACACAAAATACCTTTGAATCTTTATCTAATTATTTCTTTACAAAGCTTACTTAACTTAGTTGAGGAAAAAGATTATTTATTTGAAATAGCTGATAACGTTAGTCAAATCGAAATTACTCACTGTTGTATATAATTACGTAATTTATGTAGGTATAGCTTTAATTGTGATTATTTTAAAATAAAATCAACTAAATATTATTTAATTTAATAAAAGTTATTTGGTCCATCAGACTGTACTGGAAAAATTGTTAGTAAAATCAAGTTAATATATAAAAAAAAACCAGGAAGAAAATAAACAGTCCTAAAAGTAAGGATATAGATGCAGCCTTGCTCCGAAATCTGTAGCAACTGACTGTGTAACGTAAAATTTCATTGGGACAAAAAATAGGATCCTTTAGGAGATCGGTAACTAGAGAAAGAAGTATCAGCAGAAAAAGAATATAAGCAGATCTTAGAAAAGGGAAAGAAAAAATGAGAGCCGCCCCACAGGTACTTATGCCTGTCAGTGCCAAAAATCTAGTTGAGCCGAACGGACAGCGACCGCGCTCCGGACAGGCTTATGATCCTCCGCGATGCAGATAATTGGCGCATATGCAAATTACCGGCTCGAATCTCCTTAGGGCGCTGGCATTATACGCGAAAGCCGTGTATAGGCGAGCTGGGGGCCCGCGCGCGCGAGTCGAATTTCGCCTGTGCGTGCGAAAAACGAGTCGAGCGGGTTCGGGCCCTGCGCGCTCGAAAGGAACGCCGAGACAAAGATGGTGCGCGCACCTATATACAGTATATACGCGTTCCACGCGTATATAGTGAGCGCGAGCGCCTTGACACGCTTCGCAGGATTCAGAACAACGATTGTTCGGCTCTCGGCTTTAAAGGACGCGCGCGCGCGCGAGCTTTATGATTCGCCTCTCTTGTTGCTCATTTTGGGAGCGCCCCTCAGGAATTTTTCCTGCTCTCGGTGCCTAGTTCTAGGTAAACTCGAGCGGCCGTGCGGTTTTTGCTTTTCACCGAAGATTTTTCAGGCTGAAGGTGCGCAGTGAGAACAAAGAAATATGCTTTCATTTATTAATTTATTTACTCGTATATATTTTGTTGGACCTGCAATTAGATTATGAAAACTGCTAATGAATCATCTAAGAGCATAAATGTTTCATCTTTATTTCATGTTTCGGTGATGGTAATTTCGATAAAATTCAGGTGAAAATGATTATAATCGAGTCAGATAAATGAAGTCAGTTTATTTATAGTAATCAGGAATTGAATGCAGCAATAATTAAACCTTGATATTATAAATGATAAAAAATTTTAACAAACATTGTGCGCTTTCAACAGTCGACAGTCAAAAGTAACTGACATTTTACGATTAATTTAACACGAAAAACATTTTAACACATTTATTTCAAGCCTATTTTTCATTTTGTACAATGGTTCTTTATGAAGTTTAGATATTAATATAATTGTTAAGAATATTGTTTGCTATCTTTGAATACTGTCGTTTCAAAAGACTGCTATATTTGAATGGTTTCAGTTCTTTTTATTCCAAATAGATACTTTTGTAATCACAAAAACATTGAATGATTCTTAAAGTTTCTTAATATCTCATTCTTACAATATTGTTTTAAGCGGTATTATCAATTGAAACTTTAAACATCATTAGTCTTTTTATTATTAGCTATTCATCAACCTTTAATTAAACTGTCTCAGAAAGCTACAATTATATCTTAAAAGACTTCCCGCAATTTACTGGATTCAGAGGATCTATTAACAGCTGGTGGAAGAGATAAAATTATTTATTTTCACTAATGAATTGTCGTTTGAAGGCCTAACTCGATTGCGTCAGAAATATTTTGAAGAATATAAAAATTCGGCGAGCTGTGCACGCGTTGTGCAGCCTTTCACGTCAGACGCATACACAGTCATATACCTATACATAGAGCACGACTCGGCAGCGCTTTATCGATTCGCGTGCTCGCGGTTTTCGTGTGCTCGCGCGATTATATCAAAATTCTCAATCTCTAAAAATGTCTGCTGGACACGATAAAAATTCAAGAGGGTCAATCTCTGTCGAAAATAAAATCGGATTTAACGTCGATCGATTGCGTCGTGGATTGACCATAGTTTTTTTTTAGATGACAATGAACAAAACTTTATCTCTTAATTACTATTATATCAAAGATCTTGAAAAATTCTGACGTTTTGGAGCGGTTTATAATTTAATGAAACAGCAAGTCAAGTTAAATGGATGATAAATTGAAATGAATTTCATTTTTATGAAATAAAATGTTAGTAATAATTGTTGACTGGACGGTTATAAGAAATAGAATGTCATTATGAAAAATGATCTTATAATATAGAGTCATACTCGAAGCTATATTAGCTTATGAGAAAATAGAATTATTTTATTAGATAAGTTGGGGGAACGATTGCCAAACTGAGATTGCTCCAAAACGCGAACAGGAATGTGTATGCATTTTAAAGCACTGAAAATTGAATGACGATATTAATTTAATCTTTATAAGAGAGAAATTGCCTATAATAAGAAAACGACGAGTGTTTATAAGGTAG
>JAPYZA010001207.1:0-25560 GCA_030522685.1 Eupelmus azureus | reverse complement strand
AAATTATAATGCTCAAAATAATTTGTATACTTTATTATTCAATTTACATCTTCGGAATTGCATGGTCTAGAGCCGGGATAGGCAAGTTTGCATTGGAAAGCTGCATCGTACATAGCTCCGGGCAACATGTTTGGGTATTTGTACTTGTCAGGGGGATTTTTCGGATTATTGATCAAACATTCACCCAGACCACTTCTGTAATTATTAAAAGTGAAATATAAAGAACAGAATATTATAGAAAGTATATCAGCATTCTTAGTACATTTATTTTAACTGAAATTACTCGAGAAATGTTGTGATAAATTTTCGACTACATGCGGACCATCTGATTGTGTAAATGAAGACAATAGGAGACATTACGAAAAAACTGTCATCTTTATCTTTGGATGGGCATCCACTTATTTCTTCAGTATCGTGTGAACATCCTAATCTGTGTAAAATTAATAACAAACTTTATTTTATACTGAAACAAAAATAAAAATGTATAAACTTAAAATTTGATGTACTAGAAAAATTGATATATATATTGCGCATTACATACTATCCTAAAGTTCATGAATATCTAAAAAATAATTAAAAAAAAATTTAAGAATTTTAAGAATGACTTTATGTAAGATTATTTGAAAAGTATATAATTCATCTAAGCAAGTAAAGAGTTCATCAGTTTAAATCAAGCGTAAATTGCCACTCAAGATGAAAGCGAAGGTGATAAAAACGTGCTCTGGGTGAAAATAAAAAATACCACTAAATAAAGGAATACCTCGCAAAAAAAAAAGAAAAAAAATTGTATATTTGCGTTTCTGAGTCGGGATTGAAAGTGCTACTTTCAGCCAGGATATGAAGTTTAATTAATAAACATTTAAAGGAATAGAAAATTATAAAGTAATTCAAACCTATTCTTACGTATGACCAATTTCATGAGCAATAACTATTCCAAGTAGAAGTCCCGAATCTTCGTTTATACAAGCAGCTTTTTCACGTTCACAAGCCGCTGCAACGAAAGCTAATCCTAAAAGATTACAGCTATTCTTTTCAGCGCATATATCATGTCTAAAAATACAATGCAGAAGTAAGCATCAAATATTATTGGAGATTTAATATGTAAAATTACCTTGTTACAAGAGCGGCTACATCAAAATGATTTGGATGTTCTGAATCCTTTGGATTGAGCTTTTCAACCCATTTAGCAAAACTTTCTAAAGTTTTATCTGCATTAGCACTTATACGTAAATCCAACTGTTAATAATATATTTTAGAATTACTTTTTAATATGAAAAAAGTCTGTATTTTTTCTATTTTTTAGAATAATACTTGATAATGCTTTTAAAATAATTTATGTTAAAAGTAAAATTATGCATTAAATTATAACATTATTGTAATATGAAAATATAAATTTTCATTTCATATAATAAAACAGATCATTATTTTAACGTAACTCCATAAAACAAGTTTGAAAATTAAGTTCATTCTCTCATTCTAATATACAGTGAATCTCAAAACCTCGGTTTAACGGTAGTTAATTTTTTTTCAAAATCAAGTACACTCAAAATAATCTCTCTTAAACAAACATTACCTCCTCTTTCTCCCTCTCCAGATAGATCATCCTCACCACAACTACGTCAATCTGATTGCCGACACTGGCGTCATGATAAAAGTCCGCCACCATGTTCATCACGGTGAGCAGGTACTGCTCGTAATTGGTGCCGTTGTGAAAGTTGAGAAAGCTCCGGTCCGCGACGACTGCGACCTCGATGTAGCGATGGACACTGTGGGTGCTGCTTGACTCGGCCGCCGCGACCGAGGAGGACTTTTCGTTATTGGCAAGCTCCTCATCGATCGCGACCTCCGAGGCGGCCGCTCGTGCTTTCGTCCTTTGCAGTCGGTCCAGCTGCACGCTCCAAGCGTCCTCCCAATCGTCTGTGTTTGCGGAGGATAATGGATTCAATTTACCAGAACAAACATCGGTCTATGGAGAGGCTCGGGTCAGGCACAAATTCTCGAGGATGCACTAATTGCAGGCTAATGTGGGAGATCGCGTTGTACTGACTTTTCGCGAGGGAAAACGCTTGCATTGTAATTAGCTATTGTTTTCGAATGAGTTTCATTAAAATAATACGATGTTTTTAATGATGAATAATTTCTATGTTTCGTATTAATATCTTTTTGAGAATGATTTTTCTTAAAGAAAAGCAGGAATTAAAGGAAATTATGATCTAATAAGGTCGATAAGAAAAAGTTATTATCTACCGTTAGCTCCGCAGAATGGTTTCCTTGTGTGAGCAAAATTTTCGTGTGGCACTTCCCTTTTGTACACTATGTGTACGTGCTGACCATTGGCATCCGGTATATCTTCTTGAAGTGGCTCTATGAAATACCTTCCGTGATTAGTATGCATGTATCCTGCCTAAACAAAGGAATTGTACTACATGTGAATATTAATACATATTCAGACTGATATTTTTGATATATAAACATAAATATTTTTGTTTATAATCTTCCGTTTTTTCATTTTTCATCTAAACGTTCGTGCTAAAGAATTTTATTACTAACATGATGAACACTGTTAGTATTTTGATATGAAGTTAAATATGATCTCTATTAAAATCTTAGTAAAATTATATTCGACCACTTTTATTCTTTTATGTTATTACTTCATAACATATTAACAAACTTTCTAATACTTGTATTGATTCTAATACTTTGAATAAAGTTTTGGAAACGAAAAAAATTTTTTTAAAATAGTGTATTGACAAAATTTCTCTTATACAGTCTAGTTTTTGAAAATGTCTTCAAAAAAATTGGTCCAATTCTTTATAGAAAAAATTTGATTTTCCAAGTTTGTCAATACAAGAAAATATTGCATTTTCAAAATAAATATTGAAAACAAAAAGAAACGAAAGCGAGTTTATAAAAATGCGATAGTATGCAAACATTTTTTCAAATTTACTGAAAAATAATTTATTTCAAAAGTTAAGAAATATTATTTATTATAACCTAAATCGGCACGTTTATTGAGTAATGTGTTTGTACTATAAGTTGTTGGTGTAATTAATTAATTACAAAGCAAAATGTACTAGACAGATTGCAAATCATGGGTAAAAGGATTAATTAAATTTTTGAATGGTGGAGCGATGAAATTGTTCCTTGATTACCGATAGTCCCTCGGAATTTGAATCCAACGAGGGAGGCGAGAGGAAGTCGGGGGAAGTCGGGGTTGGAAAACGTGGCTTGGATCACCCACGTAATTTTCAGCACGAGCTCGCTTGCTTTCTTGGTAGCCTAAGCAAGGTCCTTATTACATCTTAAACGCATGCAAATTAATAAATCCATTTGCATATAGATCGATGCATTGCTCCACCAATGTCGCTCTCTTTTTCTTTCTCTCTCTTTTTATCTTCTTCTCTCTCTTTTTCTCTTTTTGTCTCTTTCTTTTTTTTCTTTCTCTCTCTCTCTCTCTCTCTCTCTCTCTCTCTCTCTCTCTCTCTCTCTCTCTCTCTCTCTCTCTCTCTCTGCCTGGCGCTTTTTTAGAATGCTGAGACTCTTTTATGGTAAATACTGAATTAAAGCTTGACATTAATCAGAAAATGGAAAAGAATAAGTCTGAAAAACAATTTCTGCTGATCTGTCTCCTCTCTCAGTCACTGACATTCTTTTCTCTTTTTTCTTTCAGTTTCTATCGCATTTGCTGCCTTTTCTCTTAAACAGGATGTTGAAGTTTCTTATGGAGTTGTGGGAAATTTATGTTTATTTTGTGTGCGTAATCAAAATATTGTGACCTGGTTTATGGCGATGGGCTCTTTTGTATAATAGAGTGTTACTAGGGCTAGCACTGTTTACGTAACATTGTTTGTTAGTTGTAAATTTCAAAGTACTTTACTTAGCCTTAAAATATCCATCATAAAGAAAAACAAAGTAAGTAGAGATACGATAAAATTATTTCTTTATAAAATCCTAGTAAAGAATCTATTGTTTTGTTTTATTTACGTAAACTGCTTTTATCTATATTAATCTAAAAAATAATCTCAAAAGTATTTAAAATGAAATCAAATACATAATTAATAAATAAAATTGACCTATTTCTCTAATTCTTTGTGAGTTAGAAAAATTCTACTATATTGCAAATGTAAGGCAGAAAACTAACCACTCCATCGCAGAGAGATAGGGTTACTCTTGAGTTTTCGTGATTACGCAGCACACCCCTATAATGGCATTGACGATCACTTGGCCACTCGAAACTGACGCCGCCGTCATGCAGAGAAGTGTCTTCGCTCAAGGCGCGTTTTTCGATAACCATGTGCGGCGAGATGAAGTCATGGTATGGCTCGAGTTCGACGTGGTGATCGGCACCAGCAAATGGCAGCACCAAGTGCAATCTATCACAAGAATAGGAAGAGGCAAATTATAGAATTGAAAAGAGAAAAATGAATATTATTTCTTTTCAATGTAATGTTTATCTCTTTATTAAAATACATTTTTTGATAAAATCTTTTTGGAAAATGGGTCAAAGATTTTTAAACTGACTCCCTTTATTTTATATTAAAAAGTTATTTAAATCCTAATCCTTAATCCTGATAGATTTAGATTTTTTGGACTTTCATATGTAAATCTCTTATTTATTCATACAATAATAAGCAAATAAAATAAAATACTCATGTAGAATTGTGACAATGCTAAAAATATTCTAAATGAAAATGCATCCTGTTATGAGAATTTGCGTTAATTCATTTGGAAAATAAAATTTTTACCAGTAATTACACAAATACAAAATAACTTACTTTAATAATCATTATAAAGATTTTAAGAACAAAGTACTTTCGTTTTATGCAAAAAAAATAAACTTTGTAATAAAGAAAAGAACATTTTTAAAACAAAATGTAAACTATAATAATAGGCCGTACTGTCTTCTATATGCACATTCATAACAAGTTTTCCTAAAAGAAAAATATTTGCTTTATTCAGTTTTATCCCACGTTCAATTTTGCTCCAGTTTTCTTAATTATAATAAAATTAACGAAAGTAACTATAGAATGTTAGCAAGGTATACCAACTCGTCTGTAACTACTTGAAGCTCCTACATTTTCATAATTAATGAACTATATTAGAATTTATTTTGTAATTATTTCTTAAAATCTTTGACAGAATTTTAATATTTCTAATAAAATGCTACACAGATCAAACAATGTATCTTCTTACAGTGTGTGAAATAAAAAGAGTAATTAAAAGCATGGTCAAGCAACAAAAACTTTTCTCACCGTGTATTTACTTCTCTTTTTTTTCGATCATTAATCTCTCTGCGATCATAAAAATTTGGTAACTCGTAAGTATGAAATGCACCATCCTCGTAAACACGTCGTGGTACTACCAGCTCCGCTTCACGAATGTCTCGGGTGTATCTACCTTAAACACAATAGCAAACAAAGCATGCATTTACGATCTTAACAATTTTGAAAATAACGTACGTACATATTCGATAAAAATTATTTTAGATTTAAATTTGTAAAAACTATTTCATCTGAGATACTAATATTTTATTAATTTGTCTCAAAATCTTAAAATTAACCTTTAGTACTTCTTGTTGTACCTGATTTTAAGATTAAGGTAAGCCTTAAAGTTACTGGCAATCACAAGAACCATTACTTTCATCCAGTTTTTAATTTTCAAACAACTTTCTTTTTCAGCGTGTTCTTCTAAGAAATAACAAGAACGTGACAAAATATTTTTCAAAATTAAAAGTTGTAAAAAAGGAGTGGATCCCTGTAATTGTCAGTAACTACAAAGTTATAAAGGAATAAAGCGCTAACATTCATCCTACAATTGTAATATTACAACATTTACGATTTCACGAATATAAAAATTTTAACTCCACTAAACGAGCTTACTAATATTTTAACTTACTCAAAAGATCAAACGGAATACCACCAGAAAACATTACTAAGCATTCACGTCAGTTTAAAATAATGAAGTAGGCGATCAGCATCGAAAAGAGTCCATAAAAGATTGAACAATCCGAGCTCCCTCGTTCTTATAAAAAATCGATGCGCCCCCTTTACAACATTGTCAGCGTGCACAGGCTCGCACTCTGTCTTATCAGTACGTAAACCCCGGGCGCGATTCTTTATTCATGCTCGGGTTTCTGTCCCGGCTCGCTCGAGCGTGGCAGGGCCAAGCGTCTGGGGAAGATTATGATCGGCTGCGCGCAAGCGTTTACGGTCCGAATAATGATACGGTAAGTGCGCCCCGAAACTTTCCTTCGCGTCGTTTATGCGCGCCGGCCCAGCGGGCGTAACTGGGAGGTAAAGTTTGTTACAAACATGGTTATTATGGAATTTCGAATTTCAATTCCCTCGGAGGCGTGTCGCCCCTCATTCGCAGGGATGCGTGAGCTCTCTCCTCTACCCCTTCCTCCGCCTCTCTCTGGCTCGCTCACGGCTGCGTGCATGCACGTACAGTCAGATTTCGCAAGTTGGAAGTTTGTGGAAGTATAACTCAGGGAAATGCGTCGGGAGCAGTGAAGTACGGAAGCGCGAAGAATGCGGGGGAGTTGGGCAAGGAAATGGAATTTACGTTGGAGTAATTGTTAATTGCGAGAGTTTGGCTGCTGAGCGTTGAATTGACAAAGCATGGCGGAGATAAATATTTATATTTTAACAGAAATATTGTTCCCGCATGTAAGTTCTCGTAGGGAAATTGTGTTTCAGTATTTAAAAATTTTAATAATAAAACTATTTTAAAAGTTAACGCTGAAAATATAGCTTCAAGTTTACATTAAAAAACTTTTATGAAGAATCTTTAAAAGCTCCAACTTTTATATGACTTGAAAAATGTATTCAACACACAGCTGTAAAATACTTACAGCTTAATGCGTCATTTTGAAAGACATATTTTATAAATTATCACGCACCTTAGTAGGGTATGACGAATGGCGCAATAGACAATGCGATATATAATGTGCAAATTGGCGACTGTACGGCGGAGCCACGAAGGCTCTTTTGGTACGCTGAGCTTTTGTTGTATTTCATAAAATTCCATTTAGTACGCCGAGAATTTATAGTGCAGGTGAAAGATTTATGGGGGTGGTAAACAAGAGGGTATATACTGTACTTTCATGTATTGCAATAAAGTTAAAAGAAATGGATGACTTACGGCGGTTTTAAGCTCTTTTAGATAGAGCTTAGATGTTTGATCGACAGTTTCTTAATATCAAAAGAAAAAAATTATATAGACCGTCGCGTGCATTTTTGATGATGGAGGTTTATTAAAGTCTAAAGTGTTTTATCGGTCCTACCCACTGGCTATTCAATTTTCGCCTAATACTTTTTCATCGTCTCGTTAAGTACTTTTAAAAAGGTTAATAAAATTTTCAAAACACAAAAGACCTTCTCTTTTTTCCATCCGGTTTCATTCCACAACAACCCCGGCGCCGAATTAATCATATTTTTTTCAACAATCCATACATCACTTTCGCGCCCGCGGGACCTTACGGCCTCGGCCAGAACAGCAGCTTCCCTCGTCCGAAAAAAAGGGCTGAAAAAAGCCCCATACCGAATAGTCGGAAGGCTCTTAAATCGCTTTCTTCCTCACTTTCTCGCAGAAGTAGGCGCGTCCGGCCTCTCTCGCATAGCCCCCGCCGAAAGAAGGAATATACCGTCGGCGTGTCAAAGATATAGTATGTTGGGGAGATAGCGGAGATATTCGTCACCGAGCTGCCAAATTCAGGCTTTAACCCGACCGTACAATCGACCGTACACGAGAAGGGGTTGAGGGAGCCGACCGCCGCACCGAGCCCCCCCCCCCCTTCCCCCCATTATGTCCCAGCGGTCAATGAAGGCCGGTGTTCCGTTCGCGCTGCTGCTGCTGCTGCTGCCCATCAATTTCGCCGTTGTGCTCGTCGACGTCGGTGGGAGGATAAAAAAGAGACGCGCCTCGAGGGAATGGAATGAGAGGTTGTGTTCGCGCGGTTACTGTTTTCAGGCTGGATCGCTACATTCGGTGTGTAAAGGGTTTATGTTTATGTTTAATAGTGGAGGGCATCGAATTAGTTGGAAATGTAATGGATAATTAGGAAAGAGCGTGCTTTTAGAATGTAATTTTTTTATTTTGCTGAAAGTTTATTATTAATGGAAAAAGAGATGAGTGGTTTAAAAAAAAAGTACGGAGGATGTTTTATTTTTAGAAAGAGTAATGTCTTTTTTCTATTAATATTGAATCTGAAAAGTTTTAGCTGCAACAGCGAAACGCGTGACGACAACCATGAATCAACCGCAATTTAAGCCGTTGGTTTTTGCTGTCGCTTTTGTTTTACGCTCCATTCGTAAAATTTAACAAACTTTTCGGAACTTCTACTTTTTCCTTTAAATTTTTTAGATGCATGTACACTCTTTTTTTCCATCAAAACATTTTCTAAAATATTTTTTGTAAAATAACAAAAATACAATCTCTTTTGTCAATGGCCTGGCAATTGCTTAAAAAATAAATTAGTTAAAATATTAAAGAAAATAAAGTAATCACGTTAGTTTGCATAATTAATCAATGTTTATTTATTTCATAATCGCATTTAAGATGATTTTAAACATTAAACTGACCCGTCATTTACAGACTATTAGTTATCACTGTCATATTTTCACCAAACAAATCAAAACAACCCGCCCCCGCCCACTTCCTTGACAACCTCACAATCTCCTTTCGAAAATTCAACTTCAATCCCACACCGGCAATTCCTTACAAATCTTTTCTCCAATCCCTTAAAGAGCTTCCTTCCTCTCCGCCTCAAAGAAAACTCCCTCCCACAACCAGCCGAAAGTCCCATTCCGCGCTCGAGCGAATCAAAAATCCGAACCCGTCGACTTTTCAGCGCTCGGCCACGTACCGCCCAGAGAGACAAAGGCTGAAAAGCCGCCGCGCTCTGTGAATTGATCGCGCTTACCGTGATAGAAGCCGCTGCGAGCGTACCCGTCCAGCTTGCCGCCTGCCGAGAATTGCGCGTGAAGACTGCAAAGCAGGAGCAACACCGCGAAAAAGCGATCCATGATAACCTGGCTTTTCGCGCGCCACGAGGACACAGGCGAGAAAGTTCGTCGACTGGATGACGCAGGTTAGTTTCGCTGTTGTTCGGCTTTTGTTTGCGAGTTATTGATTGCTCCGGCGCTTGGGCTGTTTTGACGCAGAATGATGCGGCGGATGTTGATTTTTGTGGATTGGGGATTGTATTTTTTACTCTGCTTAAAAAGTTTGGTGTATTTTTTTAAGTATTTAATTTGAAAAAATTATTGAATTGTGGAGCTTCGGTAAGTGGCTTTTGGCCATTTGAATCACGATAAATCCATTGCTTTTTCTAGATTTTTGAATACCATTAAATTTAACCATTTTAAATAAGCCAATCTGCAAGCTACTTGTCTCTTAACTAAAATAACACGACTTGATTCTTAAAACACACTTTCTAAAAATCGGAATTTCGCAAGCCGAGCCTCGTGTCTTTGCGCCGGCAACAATCGAGAGCGACGATCGGAAGCGCGCTCTCGTCAAACATCGAATGCCTGACATTTGCGGCTAAAATGTTCCAGTCTGCGCCGTTACACATTCCGAGCACGAATTATTTGCTATTTGCGCTCCCAAACTGAATGCTGGAGTGCAGTTAAATAGCCCCCATCGCCCTTGCCGCTCACCTCTGGGGACGTATTTACTGTCTCCGGGCGCGTTACATTAACGCAACAAGTTAAAAAAAAACAGTTTTCGATTAATTCGTTTCGATTCGTTGTTGTGGCAATTAACTGTTCTTCAAATAGTTATCGCTTCAATTTGGTCAATCTATTGATTTTATAAAAATAATGTTAAAAATAGATACTATAGCAAAACTTTTGTTGTACTGAAAATAAATGTTACTTATCAGTTTTATTTAATAAGATGTTAAAAGTAATCAAATTTCATACTAGTTTTGTTGCTTTTTTAAAGCAAATTAGTCATTGGGCAAGTAATAATGAAATCTGGAAATAAGTAGAAACTATCTTTCTCGTTAAAAATAAAAAGTTTCATCATCTGAATAAACACCATCACCTCAAGGAAGAATTACCCACATTTTTTCAAAATTAGAAATTAAATGAAAAACTCCAGTTATTCCCTGGAACACCGAAGCCGAACAAAGCATAGCATCGCGCAGTTTTTAAAAAAATTTCAATTCCCATTCCGCGGGAGAACTAGAGCCACAACTTTGCAACAGCTCGCCCTTTACATCCGTATAATAATGGCGCTCGTAATAAACAAGAGAGCGCGCAGCATTCGCAGGACGCGCACAATATCGCGCGGGGCCGCGGCGCAGAAGCCCGCGACTATATACTGGCCCCGGAGTTTCGCTTGTACTTTTATTGCCCGAGCCCAGCGCGCCTCGGCCCTGCACCTATATAACAGTAAAGGCAATTTAACGTTCGAGCACGTGTCCGTCCACTCGTGGGACGACTGTTTAGAAGGCACATAGCAGTGGCCGAGTTCGTTCTCAAGTCAAGCGCTATGACGAAACGGAGCATCGCAGAGCAGAGGGATATAAACCGCAAATTCAAGAGCGCGCGTCCTCTTTTTTGCGGCGTTAAAAATGTACGCAGCCTCGAAAGCGTCCGGCTGGCGTTTCGCGCGCTATGGCTTCTTGAGAGAGATAGAGGCGAAGCGTCGTTGGTGGTAAGAATACTTATGAAGTGCGCTCGGCACGATGGATCGATGAGAGAGCCGCGTGTATTTTATTGGCGCCGAGAATGTAAGGATGGACGCGTCGTTGTGATGCGCTGAGGGAAGTCGGCTATGAATGCGAGCCAAATTTAGGTGATGTGGGGCAGCTTATTTCTGTAACTAAAGCTAACGGGGAATAATTAAATTTGTCTGTTTGAAAATTCAGGATTTAAATTCGTTTTATAAACGGCTCAGTGATTGTGAGTAGGGTTATTTTTAGATACAAAGTTTTAAGTAGAAAATTTATATCAAAATTTACTTATTAGTGCCATTTACTTATTATAAAGATTAAATGGGGTAAAAATTTTCAATTTAATTTTTATAAAAAGTAAATTTTACAATATACTACTTCAAAATTTACTCCCTGGTAGAAAATCGACCATATTCGGGGCAGAATTTCTGGTCAACAAAAGTTAAAATGATACTTACCTAAAAATTTCGTTTAAAGCATTTTCAGAATTTTTAGATAAAGAACGATGCCCACGATCATATAGGAAACCGGCCCCCAAAGGTCAACGTATAAAATCTATACCATCGTGTAGAACACAAAAAAATATGAATTTAAAAAAAAAATTTGACTCTTTTAAGTGGAGGGAAAATAGAGAAATGAAAATATGAGATATTTCACCCTCATGGGGTTGCGGCCCTGAATTCGAAAGGGTTGCATTTTGAAGCCACTTGAACGACCTTTCATTTGAACCTTTGAACGAGCCAAAAAAATTGTGCAAAGGGTTGAAATCCATCCCCTTGAGTATTTAAGCTTTTTTTCTAAAAGTCAGTATTAATTATTTTTCATCGAGATAGGGGTGCGGCTCTGAAATAAAAATTATGAATATTCTTGTCTTTTTAGCAGACTCATCGATCTACATAACTATTTTCCAAAAAATTTGTGCAAACATGGTCAAAAAATTAAAAAACGGCAGAGGGGTGAAGGGTGTGGCCCTGAATTCTAAAGGGCTGCATTTTGAAGCCATTTGAACGCCCTTTCATTTGAACCCTTGAACGCGCCAAAAAAATGTGCAAAGTTTATGAAATTGCAAATGTTTATGATTTATAGTGATAAAGGGGGTGAAAACTTTATGTACTCATTTCTCTATTTTCCCTCTACTTAAAAGAATCAAATTTTTTAAATAAATTCATATTTTTTCGTGCTCTACACGATGGTATAGGTTTTATACGTTGACCTTTGGGGGCCGGTTTCCTATATGGTCGTGGGCATCGTTCTTTCGTTTTATCATCTGTTAACCAGAAATTGTACACAGAATATGGTCAATTTTCTACCAGGGTCCTTAATTTTTTGATTTTATGAAATTCACTTCTCAATAAAATCTTTTCTTTATTCCAAATAGTTCGTAAATATTTCTACAAAATTGCTGAAATATTGTAAACTCGAATGGCTTTTGGCAGAAGAAGACAATCATCTTTATCTTTAAGATAGAAACTTTGCAAATGTAAATACTAATTTAAAATATAATTACTAAGTATTATATTAGTACTTGTGAAGTTTTTACTGAGAAGACAATTTTCTTTAACTCAAAAGTATGAAAATAGTAATAATTTACTACTTATATGTCAAAATAAATGTTTTTACCTGTATTTAATTAAAGAGAAATTATTTACTCCATCAACCATAAAGAAGATTTCGTTCTGAAATAAACATTTATCAAGCAGTTAACAGATTTTTCTAAGAGATTTGGATGCTATTACAAAAACAATGCAACTTTTATTGCGGACCTAAAGAGATTTACTTAATCCGATTGTAAGCTCCCAACCTTTTTTACTTTACGCCAAGGGCATTTTATTATTCAAACCGGACGTTGAGTATTAGCTTAAAAAAGTCTCTGAAGAATGTTATTTCATTTACGCTGCCACATGAAATCTGTTGAAAGGAGTAAATGAACATCTTAATTGCAGAATTAAATTGAATTATAAATTTTATTTAATTAAGATATATAATTTAATTTTTATCACTTATCAAAAACCTTATTTAATAATAATTTGATTTTAAGGGGGTCGAAAGTCCTATTATTACCAACTATGCAGATTATACAGTTTTTTGTCTATTAAAAAAATATATTGCTATGTAAACATATCCAGGATTATCACTGTGCAGAATTTCAAGTTAATATTTTGAATCGTTTAACAATGGCAATTATACAAAATTTCTTATTTATCTCCGCGAATCCATTTTGTTAAAACGCCATTTTTTTATATGCGTTGTTATTATGGTTTGAGATTTAGTGTAGTGGTAGATCTTTATAAAAGAAAAGGCAATCATGTCTTGGTTTTGCTCAATTTACTATATTTATTTAGTTATAAGTATTTTTTTAATAGTTAATTGCAATGTTTAATCAGTCGATAAAAATTAAGTTTCGGATCCCTTGAAGGAATAATAATTGTAAGAATTGGCTTTTTCTCCAAATAACATTTTAAGCATTATAAATAATTTTTAAATATTTTAAACAAAACTGTTTTACACATGTCTGATTTTAATCAAGATTTTCAATCTTCCAAAACAAACTATTCTCTTTGATCGAAGTCAATTTCACAGACAGAGAAATTGCTTTATGTATCCAATTTAATTCAGTAACAGCAATAACATCTGTGTTTTACTTTTAAAAGAAAATACAAGGCAGATAGAATGAAATAAAATTTAAACTGATTTAAAATTTTTTTAATTAATTCTTAAAACAAATTAATTAAGAATTTTGTAATTAGTAACAATTTAATTTTAAAACATACAAGGATAGTTTTATGCAAATGACAAAATGATTAATGTATTCTTTCGTAAATAATATAAGGATATTTTGACTTATATCGTACATCAATTATATTGCAGTCCTTTATCAAATAATACATTTTTATATAAGCTTTGATGACAGACTATAATGATGCCATAGACCTGGAATAACTATATTTATAAATCCAATTCGTTCTCATCTTTCATCGCGTATTTCTCATAAATTTATATATTCGCTTTTGCTAGAGTGAAGTACTTCTTTCACTGCCTTGACAAAAAGTAGAAGTGTAAATATGAGAAGTAAATAAAATCATGCAAAAGCTGTTTAAAAAGTTTTTAAAAATAGATAATTATTATTTGTATTCCGAGAAAATTTACATTGAGGTATAAATGTGATGTATCAATCACTTATAGCATCCACATTTATGAGTAGTTTTTTGACGTGTGAATGATTGAAATTTTTTTTACTGGTTTAGAGCTTTTAATTTACCTCTACTCCTAGTTATAATTAGATTAAAAACGAACACCAAAAGTACTCTTAAATCATGAGCAGCTGTCAAACTGTCGCAGGATGAATTAAATGTAATAACTCATTTAAATCCTGTTTGAAATTTGCAAAAAGAAAATGTATAATATATTGATAGATGCATACACTCTAAATAGATATCAAATATTATTTTAAAATTTTGCACGTAATAAAATGGCCGTGAATATTTACATAATACACAATAGCACGTTACTATATATATATTGTTAAAATAAAAAATGATTTTAAAAGAAATATTTTATACATTAACTTTTTAATAATAGCAAAACCTGTTTTAATTGAATTTTTATATACTGATATTTTATTCTCCATATACCTTGCAACTCGATCAACTTTTAAAATTTATTCTCGAAATCTCTTTATAATGCCGCCGAGACTTGAGAATTCTGCGCATGAATCGGGCTTTAATGCATCTTAGCGAGAGTTCGCTTCGCTGACCATAAGCAAGAATATGAGTTGGCGGTACACTCTCTTATTCACTCGATCGTTAATAGCCGCGAAATCGCTAATCTTTCCGGAAACGCCGATTCAAAAGAGTGAAAGAGAGTCGAGGTAGAAGGGGGGGGAGAAGAAAAAGAGAAAAAACGTAAAAGCGAGCGTTCAAAAAAGAAAGAGACAGAGAAAGAAGGACAGAGAGAGAAAGAGAGAGAGCTTATAAAGTTCTACGTGTGGGTGGTCGTCTGCCCACCTACGGCCAGGTTTTAAATTTGAAATGACCGTGTGTATGTATATGTGTGCCAGTTACTTGAGCGTTGAAATGCATGCCCGCACGTGAGGACCGAGACAAACTTCATTATCGAGTTATATACAGCACCTACATTGATCGATTGACGTCGCGCCGTAAAGAAGAAAACATCGCTACGAAAAAAACCTGCCGACGCGTTAGCGTAGTCTTGTATTTATTGTTTCCGCGCACTTTTGATTAAAGTGTAAAAAAACGTTTTATGCTGTCTTGAGGTCGAGCCGAGTGAGCGTTGATTTAGAAAAAATATCAGTCTGCGATAAATACAGTCGATTATAATATGCAAATGGCAAGATTCATTGTTTAAGCTTCATACAGGCAGTGATATTATACTCAATCATGTCGTCGTCGACTATTTTATTACTATCATAAGTTAAGTTTTCTCATTGTTAAATAAATAGTTTCATGTACGGCACTATAATGCATACTTCAATGGCTGATGATTCTTCGGAGTTCAAGATTCATGCAATATTCGCTTCATAAATTTGCTTGTCCTCATTTTCAAAAATAAAAGATTTTAATCTAGTGATAAGCATATTTTTTAATTATTCAAGTTAATAAAGAAAAACTATATTTCTTAACTTATTTTTATTTTTTATTTTAGAGCTGTTTTAATAAGTTCTAAACTGCATATTATTTCTTATTGTTTTATACCTCTACTATTTAAGTCTAAGCTATTCTCAAAAATTAATTTAAAATGATTTCTATTGCCATACATAACTGTTTCTTATTTTTTATTTTGTTTTTAATAAATATTGCCTAAAACAGTAAATGTATATCTTTTTTTCAATACTATACATCATAAGTATACTTAATCTACAATTTATTGGATTCATCGGTGCTATATATTTTCAATGAAGAAGGAGATTTTTCTCCTTTGAATAAATGATATACGAAATTAAAGTAAGGGACGTAATTCAAGACTGTATTAGTTAAGCTACTTAAAACAATTTCAATTTATGGTAAGCAAATTTACTTTTACACTTTAGATGAAAAATCTGTGTTTTATATAATTTATTTCTTTCAAAAAATCAGTATTTTTTTAACAAACGAAATCTTGAATTAAATCTTTTTTCAAGACATTAATTAAAAAAAAATTGATATAATTTTTACAGACATATCAGATTAGATAGTTTATATCTCGGAAAGTAGGGCTCATTTGATTGAACTATACGGGCACAGGATTTCATGTTTAGGCGTCAGAAATGAACATTCAAAGCCTCGTTGCAATCCATTTCATGCACACACTCTGGCTTCTCCTTGTCAGTTCTAACACCTTAATGCGACTACATCAAGCTTTGAGCGTTCTTTACGCGTCTAACGATCAGCTTTTATACATTAACATGAATTTCATCCTCTGAAAGTCTACTTCGCGAAGCACATTCGCTTACAGCCCATTACGTGCATCTCGTTCGCGTTGCGTTACATTCCCCAGCATCCCGGATGATTAAGCTATTTTATACACATCATCAACGAAGTTTAAGGAGCAATGACTTAGTTATTCCGCGCGTGCACATACTTCAGAGAAAGAGAGAGGGAGAGAGGGAGAGAGAGAGAGAGAGAGAGAGAGAGATGTGAACGCACGATGTCGCATGTCGCGATAATGGGGCACCTGGTAGCTGTGGCGCCTGGCGGCAACAGACGACTTCCCTGCGTGCGAGCGTGGGACGAACTAAATTTATAAAGCACCGGCGAGAAAGTGTAGTCGATAAATGAAAACAATGTTAGGCCGTTATCGGGACGGGGGTCTTGATGATTTTTTGTTTCTTAAAAGCGTTTTCGTATTTTTGAGTCATACGTGACAGAGGCTTTCAAAGGAAAACGAAGTAAACGAAAGATTATTTAATAATTTTAAATAAACAACGTTTGTATTAAATATGAATTAGTCATGCATGGTGAAAATTTTAGCGAATGTTAAATATTAACATCTGTTACATTAGTAGATAATAAAATGTCTATTATTCGTTAAATTAACAACTTTAAATTGTCAGTTGAAAAATGAGTATAAAAATATATTTTCAATTCACAATTCATAGTTATTCGTCATCTTTAAGATATTATGAATAACGTATCGTTTTCATGATTTTACGTTTTCTTCTTTTAATTTATAACCAAAAAACGTGCTTAAAAATTGTATAGATACACGAATAGATACCGTGGAAAAAACATTGCATCACGTAAACAAACAACTGTAAACTACACTGATCGAGTTAACTGAAAGCAATATTTCGCTTTTCCAGTTCAAACTTACACAAATTTATCAATCGCGTGCATCAAATGGTTGCACGTTTTCAATTTAAATAACACGCTTACTTAACATCTGCTGCCTTATAAATAATTATTTGCTTAACATATTTGCTCCACAATTTTTCACTGAAAAATACAAGAACTATTTGGTTTTACAAACTTTCTTAAAAAACTCCTCGCTTACTCGCTCGTAAATAATCCAGACAGAAAAATACCGGAATAATAATTCATGCATCTTTAAACACAAACAAAATCTCGGTTCTTTCGCTCAACCGGGTCGCAGAAATAACTACCGCTTTGTTGTCAGTGTCGGCGAAAATGATCTCTGCCATTCTTCCGAAGTTATAAACATTAGAATGGAACGGCTGCCTTTCAGCAGCCGAGATGTCGTGAATGCTTGATTCTAATGCCTTCTGGCTTTTCAGCTTTTTCTAAATCGCCGCGGCTGCCGGCAAACAACGAAACGGGATAGAAACGCGTATAGAGCTCTCATTGTAAGTGAGGCGCGTTGGAGGTGTCTATCCTTCCGATATCGAAATAATGACTTTGCTCTTGCGACTGGTATAGACGGCTTTTTCGCTTCTATTTAGCTCTGCGAGCTCGTTTTGATTCTCTTTGGGACGCGTAGTCCGCCGCTGCCTTTTTACGGCTTGCTGTATGGCTCGCTTTTATTATCCTCTTTTTACGCGATAATAAATAAAGCGTGTTGCACGAGTGAAAGTTCGAGCAGGAAATAATATTTTTTCTTCTGGATTGTTGTAAAATTGCTGATCAAACAAAGTTTCAAGGTTTTTTTAAACAAAAATTTTCAAAAAACAGCCTTGTTGGGAAAGATTTTTGTGATCATTATCATCAATATGTAAAATGAAATAAAAATTAAGGTAGTGCATAGAAATTTTATATACCAGACTGCTTCATTTTCGTTTTTCATATACAATCAAAAACTCATCACAGCTCGTACACACGAACCTAAGATCAAACGCCAGAGTTCCACAGCATACCAAATACATTTGATCAAAACAATTAAAAAGCACAAAATCAACAAATTCAAATAAACCGCTTTTATCTTTCCAATTCTCAGCATACTCGGAACGCAGCACTCAGCAACTAAAAGAAAAAAGAAAAGAGAAAAAAGATCGTCTGAAAAAAATTGAATTCATCTCGTCACTCATTCAATTTCTCACCCGTCCACTCTTTGGCGCCGTCGCGCTGAGATACTCCGTCGCGGCGGCGCGCCTCTAAAATCACGCTATAGGCTTGCATCGCACGCGCGTGCACATAAGAAACGCGGAGAGACGAAAAAGAAAGAAAGACTCGCCGCTGGCGAGAGAGGAGACTTCGCATGCGACTATATACACTCCTCGCACACAGGCGGCTAAGGATGAAGTCAAGCGTGCCGTAGAATCTTGAGAATCGGTAGACCGCGACACCGAGATAACCGAGTGGTGCTCTCTTGTATAAATGAGACGCGGAGAAGTGTCAGGGAGTGGCGAACAAAAAGCTCGTAACGTTCTTTTTTTTATTCTTAGATCTTATCCGCTGTTTTGGAATTAGCTTCTTTGGTATGTGTGGCTGAGAGCGAATTCTTTTTTTTTTAATTTTTACCTTAGTTGGAGAAGTGAGAATGAAATGTATGAGCTCTGCGCGACTGGACGATTGTATCTCGGAGGTGTCGTGGTTTGCTTGATCAGTGCAGAAATTCTTGGAAATCGTGTAAAAAATTAGTCTTAGCTCGTGATTATTTAGTAGGATTAAAAGTATGTAAAAAGAACCAAAGAAATTAAATTTTATCTTTTAAGGGACTTCATTTTCGTTTTAAAATTAATTCATTAAAAATATAAATGTATATCTTTTTAAAGAACAGTAGAATATAATTTTGAAACTTTCATATTGTGCTCTGTTACTGCCCTCTGTTAGAAACGTTTTATTTTGACTTCTGTAGCTCGTTTCTTAGTCAACCAATTGATTAATTTGAAGCCTATTGTACTAAAACTCCTTCATAGTAACTCTATAGACTCCGTGGATTATTATTTTGAACAAAATTATTTAACAAGTTTATGTGTAAAGTATTCACTTCAAAAACAGTATTATTGATATTTTACTCATAAGTGTGTTAAAACTTAATTACTTTTTTGAAATAGACATTTATTGAAAATAATTCAATTTCGGTTTAGTTTAAGTTTTTGTTTTAAAATTTTAATTGTACATACAGTAAAAAAACATGCTTTTTGGAAAAAGACAGCGTTATATCTTTTTTAAAAAATATATTGCATTATACATCATCGTGAAGGTTTTGGAATAAGCTTTTTAACAGCTTTGCAAAATTAATCTGAGATGCTCTGCTAAAAAATTATAACTTTTCAAATTTATATTAAAAAATGTAAATTTTCTTTTACATTATTATTCTTAAAAAATAAAAGTTACTTTTGTCTCCACTTGTGCTATTTAAAAGATCTTACCCTTAACTTTAAATATATATTTAATCATTTTTGCTGTAGGATACTTTTATCAAAGCTAAAAAACTTTGAGACCGACTAAATTTATTTCAGGTTGGGCAAAAGCCCTTGACGGGCACTTTTAGAAAGTGCATGATGCCCTACTACATTTATAAGTATTAAATGTTTTATTTATTTTCAGTGACTTTAATTCAGACCAGTCCCCTAAATTTAATAAAATTAAATACAGTCTACAGCACAATACCATAACTATAAGAGAAACTAAATTTCTAAACATTCAGGCGCATATTAAGTTCAGTAAATTAAGCTTCATTGTATTTATCACGCATTTCGCTCGCCTTTACAGGTTTCACGTAAAATCAGAATACAGTCCAGAGCTATCTTCTAAATTTCAAAAAACACAACAACGAATCCTACTGCAAAGCTCACTGCAAAGAATCTCGAGCACAGGATACCCACTCATAAGCCCACTACTTCACATCGCGTTCTCCACCTCTCTTCAGTTCTGACTTCGAAGAGAAAAAAAAGTCTCCAGCGCACTCTCTCCCTCTCTCACTTCGTTCTCCCAAACACAGTATATGGAGAACTAGTCTCACCTAGATCAGCCGCGCACTCTTGAGCTCTGTTGCTGCTGCTGCGTGTTCTCCACGAAAGAGAGAGAGAGAGAGAAGGACGCGAGGTAGGTATAGGGGGGGGGCAGAGGTGGAGGAGGAGAGCGAGAGAGAGAGAGAGAGAGAGAGAGAGGAGGCGGGCTGGTGTAACCGCACACGCAGAGAGAAGAGAGGAGAAGACGAAGAGCGCCACTAGTGTTGTGACGGCGAGCGAGCGGCTGCCCACACGACCGGACCCTCTCTCTCTCTCTCTCTGCATGCACACGCGCGCGAGCCGGTATAATACGGCGCTCCGCTACCAGCTCGCCGTGACTTTTCGGCGTGACGCTCGGGTCCTCGCTCGGGAGGAAGTGTGAATGAAAGAGATCGCGCCTCACAGCCGAGCGGAGAGGCTCTGTCGCTCGCTCGTTTGCTCCAGATCGATCGCGCGCGCGCCCGTAAGCACCGCGCGGCTCGAGCTAGCCGAGTGGATATTGTGTAAGCCGGGATCGCGGTTACATCAAATGTATTTTTAGTCGGCTGATTTTTCTGAGCCGACTCTGCGCGCGCGCGCGCGCATCGCCGCCGCGAGGATCGAAAAGTTTCGCGCGCCGTAGTTTTTTTCAAGATTCTGGGTCTGCCTGGCTCTATCTCTCGAAGCTGCAGGCTCGAGGTGCTGGATTTACTGCAGCCTCGCTATTGTTGAATGGCAGTTTTTCGCTTATCGTTCGGCCGGAGAAGTGACAATTTTTAAATAAAAGTGCTGAATTTGTGAGAGCTGGAGCTTGTTCCTAAGGCGATTTTCGCTGCGGCATTAACTTTGTTTTCTAGCGAAACGTAAAGACCACGGCGCAATGCTGCACAAACCAGCCGTCGTTAAAAACAATAACTAAACACTACATCGGTGCCAGCAGTCCCGGAGAAATGAAAAAAAGCTCAGTGCGCGAGTGAACGGTGTCAGCTCGAAAATTAGCCAGATAACCCAGCGGCAAGTCGCAATATAAGCCAGATCTCGCAGGAAGAGTGACCGCAGCATCGAATGGTTCACGCGCGGCGCGCCGCCGTCGCAGTAGCCAGCGCTCTCACGCTCCGCGCGGCCAAGATGGATCGGTACGTGTGTCCGCGCGCGCAGGCGCCGTTTTGTCTTGCTTAAACGCCGTTTGTCTCTTTCTGGGAGGAATTTCGCTCCGCCGGCCTTTCGAGAGAGTTCTGATCTTTTTGAGGATTTCGATCGGAGGATTGGCCAAGGAGAAAAGTCTTTGATTTATTGGTACCGGGCTTTGTCTGTTGATTTCTTTTGCGGATGTTGATGCGGATGGAAGAGAGTTGAGTGGAGTGGTGATTGGAGGTTGTCTGATTTTATGGACGATTTTCCGAGATAATTATAATTGTTTAAAAGTGTTTATATTGATGGATTTTCTGTTGGATTATGTACGAGATTATATTATTTAATTTTCAACAGTTTATTTTGCGTTATTTCTTATTATAAATATAATTTATTTTAAAAGTTTGCATTCTATATACAGCAATTGTACTTTTTTAGTCACTTAATATTGAAACAATTTTCTTTGTAGAATATAGAATAAGTGGGAGAAAGTAAGGCAAATCGGTACTGGGGTAAATTACATACATCAAATATATTTTGCACGTAGATTTTTTAAACAGTAATCGGTTATTAAATTATATGCAGTTAGTTTGTGCATAAGCAACGCTGCCTAAAAAAAGATTGAATTAAAAAACATTTGAATATTATCAATACATACCTCTTGCTAGCAAAAAAGTTTTATACTAGAGGCGCCGAAAAATGTAGAGTGAAAAGAGATTTTAATCCATCTGAAACTGAAAAATATCAATCAATATCATTCATTTGGTTTCAGAGCAAAGTTGTACAATATAGAAAAGGGTTAAATCCTTCCTATTAAAAATAATAAGTCTATTACAAGTTGTAGAACATTTTTAATAGGTTTATCGTAAAGTTAAGATCAATCCCTTTCGATTAAAAAAAGTGTTGTAGAAGTATATTTCGCTAATAAACATTGCATAGATATGGCAAAGTAGCTTAAAAAAGTATACTAAAAAAATAAAATTGTAAGTTATTAACTTTGAGTAATATTTAAAATTAAACAAAATCTTCTTTAAATTTTCAATAACTTAGTGAATAAACTTGTTGCTTGTATTTGTATTATGTAAATAATTTTCAAATTTTAATTTATAATGTTTGTTAAAAAAGTATTTATTTATTTATTATTTTAAAACTATAAAGTATTTACAACTGTGCTAAAGTTTTGATTCAAAATCTTTTAAAACTTTTCAAATATAGTTCAATAAATAATTTATGAACAAGCTATCTTAATTGCACGTCGAGAAATCGCGGTCGTGGGAAATTCAATCAGAAAGCTACCGTATCCTTTTATATATTGCGTCGGATATCTCGTGCAACTTACGAAAACGAGACACGTAGAAGAAGGTACCAGAAGCTTACTTATAGTGACGCATTTCATTGACACTAAAAAAGAATCAGAGATTATTGACATTCGATGTAAGGAAATATATCGTAATTGATTTATTGCAAACGAAATAAAAATTGAATTTAAAACTACTTATATTAAAATTTTTTTATATTATAAATGAAGCTTCTTTAAGATGAAAAATGCATTATCTCTAATTTAATTTCATTAATAAAAACAAGTTTCATTAGAATTGACAAAAATGAAAGTTTTGGTTTTCTAAAACATCTTTACAGTTTACAATCCAGTAAACGTATAAAAGATAAGTAACGAATAGTTTTTTGTTAAAATATTTTTTTGATTAAAAAGTATCATGCACGCAAAAAATGATTTTTTTCAATCGAAAGAAAAGTGGAATAACAAAAAATTATTGAAAAAATGGTATTCAATCTCGATATTTTGGCAAAACCAAATTTTTATCATTCATTTATTTTATTTTATTTCCTTCATTTTATCACATAAATAAAAATATAGAATAGACTTGCCGTGAACAAGATAAAATATAATAACTAATAATATAAATAACAACTTTCTGCTAAAAAATAATCCCAAATAAGAACTTAACATTGCTAAGTAAAGATTTATATAGTAGAGTCAAATATTCAAAATTTTGTTAAGCCCCGATACGTTCCTAACTAGTACCTAGCGAACAGCCTAACTAATACCAGCAATAAGACAAAATAATTAGCAACCAATCAAGATCTATTTACTTTATTTTTCGGGTAACTCTCATCAGGCTCTCCTTTCAAGAAACCACTCGCTAACAACAATCCGCCAATTCCCTACTTGTTATTAATTCCCACAAAACCGTTCACAGCAGCCGCCTCGTAAAACCGTTCCTCGGAAGCCCAGAAAGCTCAAACAAAGAGCGGCACCGTGACCGTGACTCCGACCCGTCGATTCTCAAGCATCATTGCAACACTTAACGGGCTTTTTGCACGAGAAGGAGACGAGCCCCCTCTCGCAGAGCGCTGCAGCCCCGGCCTCGCGTTTCCCCTGATCGATCAACGACAACGAGCGATTCCGCGAATCTCGTTCCCCGTAGCCCGAGCAGGATGAATGGTCGATCTTCTCCGTTGGCGCCACGGTGAAGCAGTTTTCGCCATCAGCCCCCCCCCCCCCTCCCCGGCCTTTGCGCGCCCGCGCGCGGAGAAATGACATTCCAGGGTTGCGGCGCCGGCGCACGCTTGCTCCGTCGGCTCTTGTTACGATTAATTTCAAGGCATAAATAACCTTCCTCGGCTCTCGATCCCGCCTCTCAGCGGGGGGAAGAACAATGAAGAAGGAGATCGCTCGCAGGCCCCGGCGCCTCTCGCGCTCGCATACTAAAGAGTACCGGCATAAATCATTCATAGGTATAGAGCCTGCTGCCGCCGCTGCATCTCCTGCCGCTGCTCTTCCCTCTTTAGGATGGAACAGAGCAATTTCTAGTTTCTTGCTTCTCTGGTTTTGCGTTTTTTTTCTTTTTTACCGCGCGCCGGAGGCCGTAATGTCGGTGATGCCGGCGGCACTCTTTTATTCCGCGGTGCTGGTAACGGATGCGCATTGTTTTATTCCGTATCGCTGGAGCGCCGGCTTCTTATCTGCGCGCGGAGTCGCGCGCCCGCGCGAGATTCTTATTATGACTTTTCTTCGGGGGTCGTTTGTCGAGGGCTTCGGAGAGGGAAATCACGGGTGCTTCTGCGGGGATGAGGGATGGGGGGAGTCAAAGTTAATGTGGAAAGTCATATTTTTTTTGTTAACATTAGATTAAGCGCTTGATAAGAGTGATAAAATATAAATAAAAACTTGGCCGGCTTGGCCGGGCACTGAAAATGTATTGCTGTCATAAAGCAAGGAAGGCCACACTGTCTTGATTAATAAGTACATACGCCGTTGAGTTGTAAAATATTTATGTTCTACTTATAATTAAAAAAATTATTTTGTTCTTAAATGTAAAAATGTAGTATAGTTTTTATCCCTTTAATGAAAATAATACGAATATAAATCGTTTTAAGTCAAATAAATTCTCTTTAAGAAACGTGTAACTAAAATTAAATTCTATAATTTGATGACGAAGTTGAGCTTGCGAAAATGGCGAGTGTTAGTTATCTGATTAATACAATGTCTAAGATCAGAGAATCATTTTTTAATTTCTAAAAAATCATTCAAGACTGTTTTTTATCCAGGGTAAATAGATTCTTGAATTTATTCCTGCTCAATTTTCTTAATTGAAAACAGCTGTATTTTGCTGGAATAAAAATAACAAGGATATTTAGCAACGATCGAGGCGGAGTATCAAACCCCTCATTTGTTTTGAATAATTAACAAGCGATAATAAAGACATTTGTACATAAATTGCCTTCTATCGGCTTTGATTTTCCTGCATTACAAAATTAAGTTTCCATTCAAATGTAAATACGCTCGCGAGAGCCGCGTGCGCAGTTGCAAAACTCGCGGAATCGCACTGCTATATATAATATAAAATTGCCGCGCGGCCTGCATGAATAACAGTTAACATTTTAATTAAGAATGCAGAACGAATGACTGTAAATTTATCTATACAATTGAGGCGGCCCATTAATACAGACTCCGCGTCAAATTACACAAGAGCCGGAAAGCCGGCTGCGCACGTGATGCAGAAGACAAATTTCGCGCTCTCTGGAGCGACAGTTCACTCGCTCGCGCGCAAGCCCAGGAGAGAGAGAAAAAGAGAGCTGGGAATATAATATAGTCGCGAGCCGCCCTACGAATGAAACGCTCTTAATTGTAACGCATTAATCAATTTGTGTGGGCCGGCCTATTTCCTTCTTTCGTATCCGCCTTCAGCGGACTTCTCGTGCATGAAAAATAGGAAGATCGCAAGAGGTATAATGAGATAGTGAAAGTGTTCTCGAGGGATCGCTGGATAGTGCAGCCTTATGGTCTTTTCTGTCTTATGAGATTTTAAGGATTTTATATTAAGCTTGGAGCTGTTTAATATAGGTGGAAGAGTTGACGATTTAAGCAAGGCTATTTTCATTTTTATTATATTTTTTT
>JAPYZA010001206.1:0-22197 GCA_030522685.1 Eupelmus azureus | reverse complement strand
CCCACCACCAAAAAAAAACACCAAAAAAATCGAAAAAAAATCAAACGTGGGCGTGCGCACGCACACGTTCGTCGTCGTTGCTGCGTGATGTCTCCGCGCTCTCGTGTGCGTTCACACACCCTGGGGGCCCTCATCGCAGAGAGCCACGAGCAGCAGTGGTGCCGGCAGTGGCGGTGGCGGTGGCGGTGGCAGCGGCGCCAGCGCCGAGGCGAAGCTCGAGTGCCCCATCAAGCTGCAGCATCTGCCGCTTCACTTCATCCAGATGAACGAGACCGAGACTACCTAGTGCCTGGTGGACTCGCCGCGGCGACGGCGAGCAGTCTTCCCCACCGACTCCGCTGCGGCCAGCATCGCCAGCGCGGAGTCAGATCGATGCTGATCACGATGCGCGTCACCTGTGCGCGCAGACACCTTTTACGCTTAGCGGGGAATGCGGACTGTTTAGAGGGGGTTGGATATGCGTGATTATGGATTTTTCTTTTCGGTGTGACTACGCGATGAAAGGGCATTTGGTGAGGGGGCGTACGTGGTTTTTTTTTTATTTTGGTTTTGCTATTTTGATGAGTAGGGTTTTCGAGTCAGAGTTTCGGTATGTGATACGCAGTTGAAAAAAATGGAGAGGGTTGGTGTTTTTTCGTTTTGAGGGGACCGTGGTTTTCAAGGGGAAGTTGCTTTGTCGATGAAGATTGAGAAAATTTTTAAGATTTTTGCGTGCTAGATATTTTTGATTCATGATAGAACTAGTTTGGTTAGAGATTAATCTACCTTCATCTAGTGTGATATAGTTACTGAATTAAAAGAACTATTATTTAGATGAAAGGTAGTAAAAACAGCAAAATACTAGTATTTTGTCTTTAAAATATAATTATTTAAATAAATATAACGCATGTGCCAAAAAACTCTTTTGAAGACAAAATAAAAGCTTTGCCATATTGATGTACTCAATAACTACTCTGTATCTACGGATACTGAGTTTGTTGACCTTAAAGAATTAAGCTTTTAGAAATCTAGTACTTCGTTTTTCTGTAAACATATTTTTCAACTGCGTAAATATTTTTTAATCATTTGTTTGTGAAGACTTGATAAAATGCCAAATAGTATTACAGAATGATATTAATATAATATAAATATTTTTTAATATATGTATTTTTAGACTCGTAAAGAGATAAGACTGATTTTGAGTTGTGCACTTTTGTCGTGTAGTGACAGAACATAACGAGAATGTTGCCATGTAAAGAAAAAGAGTGAGAGATTTTATGATAAAAAGAACAGCAAAGGACTGATAGTTACTCATAAAAAAAATTATATTATTCGACAATATTGTAAGTTTCACGGTGGAAGATGTTTAGAGAACAGAAGACTTTTGGTTTCTACACCGCACATTAGTAATTTCGCATAAACGCAAAAAAAAACAAAATTAATTATATTCAGACAAAATTCCTGGATTTGTAATTTATAAATTAGTTGAGAAACAACAAACTGAAGTAACGACGAGACGAGACTGTGTAGATTAAACTATAGTGGATTTGCTTGTTTTTGATCGAACATATGTTGATGCATTCGAAAGCATAAAATCTGACGATAAAGCAAATGCAAAATCTAGTCGAACCTTTTTCCTGATTCCCAAGAAGCATGCGCAAGTACCTGCGTAGATATGTATACTTACATTAATTAAAACGATAAGCGCATGTCGATAAAACAAAAATCAATAATGACTGTGCTGAGCGAAACGTCCAAATTAAAAGAAAACTAGACCTCCGAGCTATATTTTCCACTCGAGAAAAAAAGCAACTATTTTATTCATCCTAAATCTAAGATTCAATCTGTTTCTATAACCTCGCCCAAACTAGACAAACCAAACCAAAGCAGACCGCGTAGAAAAATCCCAGCGCAAAGCAAACCAAAAGAGCCAGAGCTAAAAGCCCTATAGGGCAACCAGCAACGCGAGCGCCTAAAACCTAATCCAATAAATCGCCTATAAAGCAACAAACGTAAGAAAAAAGAGCCCATCTGTAACCCAAGCTATGATTTATAGGAGCGAGTTTACGAGGACAACGGGCAAACGTCGAGCCCGGAGGTAGTGTCGCTGATACCGCCCTCGGCGACGCCGAGCAGCAGCCGCGCGGCCTCGGTCACGCCGATGGAGTCGTCACCGCCGGCGGTGACTCGGGTCACCGTCCAGCGACTGGAGCCCTCGATCGTCGCGGGCCCCAAGCCCAGGCCGATCGTCTGATGAGCCAGGCAGGCCGCCAGCACCGAGCGAATCTGTCTCCTTCACATGTGAATAATATAGAGCGGGGATGGGGAGAGATGCGGTTTTAACGTTTGAGCCTCGGGGTTGGACGAATCTTGCGTGGTATGGGTTTTGTAAGGGGTATGTTGAGAGTGAATTGGATTGTTGGTGGCGAGAAACGATGAAGGGAGTGTTAGAAAAGGGATGGGTTGTGAGAGTATGGTTAGGGCTTGCCTAATTCGGCATGTATCTACTTGGTGGTATAGTTCAACTCTTTCGTTTCACTTTTTTGTGTTGAGAGGATTGAAAATCCTTTTTTTTTTTTATGTAAGACAAATTTTGAATTAGCTTAAAGAAATTTGTGAAAAAATATTATTTAAAAAGATGATATATTTACGCGAACGAGAGCATGCGTTATAGTTTTTATTTATGTATAAAGTAAAATCTATAAGCGTAAGATTCGTTCAACCGTGTCAAGGAAAACTAAAGAACTATAAAGACGGTCGAATGACTCGTCTATCTCCGACAAAATGAAAATGTCTTTCTCCTTTCTTCACTAATAGAAGTGAAAAATATTAAAAAGTATTAATTAAATACTGAAAAAATAATAAATTATTTAAATTAATCTTTTAAATGACTGATACAAATTGATGTAACAATTGTAAAATATTAAATTCATTACTTACTCGTATATATAGTTTTACAATATTATAAAGGAGAGAGAACAAAAGGAGAAAAATAAATGCAACAGACCTTATTCATACAAGAAGTCGAGACTAATAATATTTATAACGAATAACTGGACATAATACGAATTTATGTGATGATGTAAAATGTTTAATGAGGTATAATTTTAATTTTTGAAGGTATCGACGTGCCGCGTCCTTGAGTCTTCGTAATATAAGCGCGAAAATTACATGATTATATTGGGGTCATACTTTATGTTCTACATTTTTATAAGCGCATAGTTAAGGCATCTATCTTAAAAGAGTTTTAACTAATTTTATCTGCTACTATATATTTTACGAAATAATACGTAGCAGTCTAATTCTATGTAAATAAAAATCTATTTTTCAGACACTCACTATGATTATGAATAATATATTGAATTTTAACTAATGCTATGTATGCATAAATTGTAACTGTAATAATGGAATCTTTATCGATGTGAATACAGTTTTATCCTCAAAGACAAGTGGAAAAAATTAATTAAAACTCATTTAAAATTTACGCTAATTTATAAAAAAAAGAAATCTTTACATTTACAAGTAGAAGCAAGAAATTTATATAGGCTCTCGAAGATAGTCCTCTTTATAGTGCTATGCACAGCTGCTAGTTAATTAGCAACGGAACACAAAATCGTATATACGACAAACAAATGAGATACTCTAGTTTTTTAATTGAAAAATGCACTAAGCATTGCTTTATTTATTAAGACTGATATTATTTAAAATAGTTCAAGAGAAAAATCGCATTTAATCTCATGGTGCTAAATAACTATTTTACAAAATCTAATTTTCACACAACAAAGCTGTTTTAATCTGTGATTCTTTTTTAATCTTGTTTCATTAATATCTTTTGCAATTTCATGTTTTTCTATTGCTTAACTTTGTAAATTATTTATACCAATGTAATACTTTTCCATTACAAACCTTAGTTTAAACACTTTCCAAAAGTTTGAGTTCAACGAACTCTCCTACAACCATCTCTTTCGAACTACTTTAAACAATACCTAGCTACCGCAGATTTTTCCCGATCCAAAAAAAAATCAATTAAACTCAAAACTGCGTTGACTCCCGCGTCGCGTCGATGCGGTTCAGCCGTCCCAGCTGGTCTAGGACGTCGTCAAAGATGACTCGAGACGAAAAGGATAAATAATACGAAAAAAAAGATGAAACTGAGAACGCAGGCGATTTTAAATAGAAAAATGGAAAATCGTCGCCGATCGAACTCGTCAACGAACGCTCGCGTAGTAATTACGTTAAAATAATGACGTATGCCTACGAGTCTAGTAGACGCAGGAGCGACTGAATTTTTAGCGAGGCGCTGGCTTTTATTTTTTTACGTAGCTTGACGACGAGAAAGAAAGGGAGGAAAAAAAAGAAAGAGATGAGTATTTTCTACACGACGATCGCGCGAGAGAACGGGAGGCTAATTACTTAACTAATTAAACTATATAAACAAAAAAGTGAGTCACGTGTCGTCGGTTCGACGGATTATTACGAAGAAAAGGGTGAAAAAATGAGGAAAAAAAAAAATTAATTGCGCGAGAGTATATTACTAAAATGAAAATATGTATAAGCTAGTGTAATACTATTATTTTAATATACGTCATTAACATTAAAAATACATGAATATCGTTGTTTTCCTATCGAGTCGACATTTTACGAGTTACCGTGTGTTTAAGAGAATTAACGCTGTTAGAGACGAGGATATTAAGGGGTAAATGAAAAAGTATTCATCAAGAATTCAATTTCACCGAGGAAATCGCCCGACGAAAATCGACCCCTTTATTAATAAATAAAATATAATGAATAATGCTACTTTTACCCAGATGTTATATACGTCTTTGAATTCATTTTTGGAAAATACTTAATAATAAAATTCAGTTAATACCTACTTTCATATAGCAGGTTCGTCTATTAATGGAAATTTTTATTATAAATTTTTGTTCTTCCCTTTGATGCAAATTTACAGGGAAACATTGATCGTTGTTAATTAACTGCAAGGGTGATTGTATTTTCCGTGATTGTCTAAATGTTTTCCATGGCGTGAAAAAAGTTTACAATAAAACTTCAAAGACTTATACAAAATCTGCAGTGAGGGATAAACGGATTTATTTATATTTTATAAAAGTAATAGCTTTTTGCATAAAATGTTTACAAATTACTATTGTAAAATTTGTATTTAATAGACGAGGAAAAATTGGTATCCACGATCATAATATATTACTTAAAAGTTTTACTTTTGCGCTTCCATAAGCTTAATTACTTGCACTTTTCGTGCTTATTGCAAAAACTAAATTTTGTAAATTAAGCTTTAATGAAGTAGCTAAAGCTTCAATTATACTTAGAACTCAGAAAATGGAGAAAAATCATATGGCTGTGTTAAAAGTGTGTTAAACTTCGGGAATAACCATTTTTTCCGTTCTTTCATCGAAAAACACCGATATTCGTCACAATAAAAAGAAAACGTTTAAAAATATCGAGAGCGAACGCCGATAAAAGTCAACGAGTCAATAATCCATCGAAAAGGTGTCGAATTTCTTCCGTTTATATAAAAAAAAAAGATTAAGAATAACGTACTCATCCACATGGATCCAATTTTCTCGCAAGGTGGTTCGATGCTTTCTTTACGTCTCGATGGTACAAAAGATATTTATACACGTTGTCGAAAATAAATTTCATCATGTACTATGCGATACTCTTCAAAGTATGTATTATTAATAGACTCGTCAACGCGTAAATTTAAGAGGTTCCTGAATATGTTGTAATAAACACACAGATTCACAGACACACGAGCTGCGCTTTTACGTTATATACTTAAATATTACCATTGTATTATTACATATGTACGAGCAGCGCCGCAACGGCCGGCGTTTCAGATATTATTATATATAGGCACGTAGTTAATTACGTATTTGAAATTATATACGCGGTTATCGGTTGAACTTGCCGAGCTTCCCGCGAGATTCGTACATATATATAAATATATAAATAAATATATATTCTGTGCGTTCGGTGTCTCGGTTTTTTTCTTCTTTGAGGCTCGAATATTTACCGTGATCACGCGGAATTGAATTTTTTCAATGCTGATCTTAATAAGCAAGGATTTATCTGGAAAATGTTTTTCTTTAAAGATTTGTCAATTTGCATTTTTGACACGTAATTAATATCTAAATGCGTAAATAGCTTATGCGACAAAATTCATTTTTGATGATTATTTTATCCATTCTATTATTTTAGTTTAGAAACTTTCAATTAAGCTTTAAAGCCCGATCAGCACAGAAAAAATCGCGACCGCAATTAGCGAAGGTGCTGGACTTCCTTGAAACCGAGAGATCGCTCAACCGCGGGTCAATTATTTATTTAATTACGTGAAATACACGCGCGCAAAAAATATAGATATAAATACTGGATGACGTCAAAAACTAAAAGAAAAAAAGTAATTTATGCAAACGTTCGATTGCAACAAGTTCAAACGTTTATTCGAATCGGGAAGCAGGCGGCGTAAGGTATCCATATAACAAGGCATCAATAACTGAAACGATCTAAATCTATTCTTGATATACAAAAAAAATTCATTCAGCGCATATTACAATTTTATCTATAAATTCATGAAAAAATGGTGCCGTTTGAGCGGCGTTCTCGATAAAAAACATGAAAAATACGTAGAAAAAATTATAGCTTATATACTCTTCCCCCGCGGTTGCGCTATTCACAGAGTTGACTATTTCGTAAGCGATTCTGCATTGTACTGTTAATACCAGTGCCAAAGCTACGAACGCAAAAAATAAGCAAACGTCTACGTTATAAATGTGTAAATAAACGTATATACGATATCACATGATCATGTATAATGTATATACATATAATACGAAGTACGATGATGGCGTTGATATATAATTATTATTTTAAGAGTAATAAGAGAAAAAAAGAGGATGCACTATGACATAGATATTTGAAATTACGGAGACGAGGATCGATAATTATTGTAATATTTGTATAGGAGCTGCGATTATGTAATTTTAGATGATTGTTTAATATATTTGTGCATCGCGCGGCATTACAGCTTGCGCGGTGTCGAAATAAAGCGATCTACGTCGTGGAAAAAAAGGAGTGGATCAAGAATGGATTTATTTTCCCTTTTCTTCAATAATACAAAACTTTCCCTAATAATAGAAAATTGGTATTCTTACGTATTATTAGTTAGTATTTTTTTTCTTTTTTTTTTGCTTAACATGTTATTTATTTTGCAATTTATTTTGAATAAAATTATTTATATTTAGACTTTTTTTTAAATCCTGTTTAATAATTTAATTATTAATTTAAATAATATATTAATTATAATAAAAAATGTTTTGCCAAAAAAATTATAATTTAAAATTTTTAGTGTATTTTTAATAATTGATCTTGTTTAACTTATAATAATAGGGTTACAAAAGAAAAAGTCACAGTTATAGTTCTTTTTTATTTATGTTTCATTTTTATACTGAGCGGCCATCTGAATGATGACAAATTTTTTACATAAATTTTTACAACAATATTTGACACTTTAGTTTGTTTTTTTAACAATACATTAAATTCGATGACTGTAACTTAATTTATATATGTATATATTTTTGTTTAGAGATTTTTACAATATTGAAATACAACTAAATTATGAAGTATTATAGAATAGAATGTACAGCTTTAATACAGAGATGCCAATTCATTCGATGATCGAACACGGAGTTAAGAATTTATCATTTGTATATATATATATATTTATATGTTCTTATATTTTTACATATGAAACATTAAAAAATAAATTTTCTACGCGTCCTTTTTATAAAAATGTCAAACAGACAAATGTCAGAAATGATTAAATAAATTCATCTTCGAAAGTATTTGTGCAATAATTAATAAAACTTTCGATTAATAAATTTTCTGATAAATTAAATTACATTAGTACATGCACCGTTCAAAATCTTTGGTAACTAGCACCATTTTCATTAACATAATATACTTTGTGAATACAACGAAATCTGGACTATATAAATATCAAAATCTTTGAAATATATTCGTGCTTCATAGATACTAAAAATATTTTTATTAAATTGTATATAAAGAAAAAGTTGTTAGTTTAAATTGAAAAACTATTTGAACTCTAGTTAGACACCAGTTAAATAATACTGAGAAATTCGGGTAGCACCTTGAAACACCATGAAATCAGTAAACAAAAAAAATCATGTATGACAAACCTTGCTTTTTCATCAGTTTGGCAGTCAACAGTTGAAAAGACAATTTCACACATTTTTATAACTTATCTAAGTAATTGTTCGGAATGCATTTGTTCGATGTAAAAATACTTAATCTTTGTCTTTCTTCAATTCTGGAAACATCTCATACATCACAACCTCAAAAATATCCTGAAATAGTATACAAAGTCAATAAAATAAGTTTATCCTTATAAAAATGAAGTTATTAGGTAAGTACAGAACATACATAAAATAATTGTTTATTTAGTTGCACATTTTGTAGAGCATCGAAAACTTTCATTGCTCCACGTTGAGCGCTTTGAGCTCCAACCAAATTCGTTAAGAAGTCAGGTACGTTATTTAAAAATTGCCGGCGAGCTTCTGCACGCGTTTTTAGCTTATCTTCATCCGTCCTAACTGGCACGTCCGTAACTAGTTGACCATTAGGCCACCAAGATTTTGTCAATAGTTGTATGTAATAGTGAAGCATAGGTTCAGAATACATCCAAGCAACAGTATCTCTAACTTGACTAAAGAAGAAAAAATTGAAAAAATTTATTAAGACTAATAAGTTGTCAATGTTTCTATTATTGTTTGTTTAAGAATTAATGCCAAAATAAAGTAATATAATCTTTTACCGATTAATAGTTCGTCCATAAGTAAGTTGGACAAAAGTTATTAGAGAGCGCCTCAACCAGCGGAAGACGCCTCTTAAGTCAAAAATCTCTCCAAGTAAAGCGTAAAGTGGTTCTGCAATAGAGTCTTTTCCTGGTCCAAGAAAACCATCAGTCACAGATCGAGTAGGTTCATTGTCATCTAATAATAATGAGTAATCTTCGTCTTCATCTTTTTCACGCGAATCTCCGCTACTACCTGAACCCGAACTACTACAATAGAATCAATGTATCAAAAGATTAGAATTTAAAATATAAAATATTAATTAATAAATGAATGCATAATAATTAATTCACATTATTTCAGTTAATAATTACTATTAATAAATTACTTACGATTTAAAAAGTGTTGATAAAGAGAAACGAGACTTTTTTGGTGACGGTGTACTATGTTTTAATCGTTCCGAACTTGGGCTCAAAAAGGCATATAAAGCTTCACTTTGATTTAATCGCTCGTCTTCCAGTACAAACTGAAAGATAAAAAAGTAAAATAATTAAAATTAAGCGTTAATAATAGATTATAAGTATTCTGTTTGCATCTTACGTTTAAATATTTTTGTATTTGAGCTCTGGCTTTATCCATTGCATTTTTATCTGTTTTACCAAAAAATTTTAAAGGCTGCGATGGTAGATCCAAATTTTTAACACTTGAGCACAGCTGACGTAATTTTCTATGAAGCTCTTGGAATTCTGGAAGTTTTCGCAGTACAACCCATCCAGTGGAAATACTGGATTCGTCAGCTTCATCTGCCACCATATGGACAACTAACACAAATTCTGGAGGTTCACCATTTTCTGGAGTCTGAAAATCAAAATTTATTAATCGTGAAAAATTGGAGAACATAGAATAAAATACGTTGTTCAATGACAAAAAACTTGTATGTAGTCAAACATCAACCAATTTTATCAAAAAAGTCACAAATAAATAGAAAACGTAAATTATTTTTACCTCAGCACTTTGTACATCTGCCCTCCAATGCCCTAGATGCTCTGCCCACATTTCTGTGTGAGTTAAATGAGCTTCCAGTTGCCTTTTTTCACCTTGAAGCCATTCAACTTCTTTGCCTAGTATACCAAGCACTTTACTTTCTGGTTTCAGTGAAGACTTAAGAGCTTGCAATGCTTGCATTTTATTATTTAACTTCTCTTGCAGCTGATCTAATTTACTTCGTGCATAATTGGAATGTTCACCAACCAGCAAAGAAGTATTGTCATTAATCGCACCATTAGCAATTGATCTTTGATCATCAATTGAAACTGAAATTATGATTATTTTAATTATAAAATATATTAAACATTCTAAAAATGCTTAATTCGTTTTAAAAATATTAAAAAAGAAAAGAATCACCAAAATACAAAAGTTTAAAATGCTTTTGCTGTATAATCAACTAACCATCCACTTTTTCATCAGTCAGAGATTCCTGCAACTTCTTGTATTGTTCACTAACTATAAAAGACGGATAATATTTGTCTTCTATTGTTTTAACTACCATTTCTTGAACTTCGTAAAATACATCGGGACCTTTATCTCCCATTAAAAAAGCTTCCATCCTCTTTCTTACTTCCTTGTCAACTTTAATTTCAGCTGTGGGAATCGTTATATAGGTATAAAAAATTTCTGCTCCTAACTGATGCCAACTAGATTTGTCTGCTGAACGAAGCTCTTGTACAGCCGTCCAGTAACCAATCAATCCTTGGCTAGATACTTCTTCAAGGAATTGGGATAGATATTTTCGACCTGTTGATTTGAAAAAAAAAATTAAACTATATCTTTGACATAAAAGTTTAATATAAAATTATTCTTCTTTTATACCTATAACACTGTCCAAAATGACTCTCAACGGAATAACTCTGTTTTCCGGAGTCGCCATTGGATCTATCACATCGTCATCTTCCATAGGGTAGCCGTCCCATCCTAAGGACTGCATATGGCACTCACAAGTATTTTTTGCATAAGTCAATTGGCTAATGTAACGTTTCAACTTTCTTCCTTGCGCTACATCGCTTTTACTGAAAGCCGAGTTCTCAGGATCTAAGCCCTGAGCTCGCTGAATATTTTGAGTTGTGGTAGCTTGCATTATTTCTGAAACAATATTGTATCTAATGCGTTTGAGTACTTCAAGATCTCGAGTGGATTTAATCATTGTTATAAAGTCTTCAAAAGAATCTGCATATTCGCAAGTTTTTCTGTGCAGTTCTTCTGCCATTTGCTGTTGTTCAATATAAGATAAAATTTTACGATTAATATAATCTGGATCGGTTATTGTATTTATAACTGGCTTCAATACTAAACAAACAAAAACAATTGATTTATGTTTTTACTATTATATTATAGATAATGTATATTCAATAAAGATTAATAATATTCACATACGTTTACATGTAAAAAGTTCTCTTAGTAGATATTTGGCTGGTGGAAATGTATAACCTCGTGGCATGAAGAATAAAATGAATACTTCGCTTACTTTTCTTAAATATTCTAACTCTCCTTCTTCTGACATTAAATGTGGAGATAAAATATATACTGGATCTTCTCCATCAATGCTAAAAATATACATAATTTTATTAAGAATAATTTGATAAATTGAAATATCAAATATTTTAAACTTACACAGCTTCTTGAGCAAGTCTAATTTTTTCAAAATGACAAGTTATTGAATTCACTATACTACAAGCCACTAAATTTGTATGATCAATGCGCTCTGTTCTAGAATGAATTTTTTGAATCGCTTCCCACAAATCTTGTTTAGCAATACTAATTAATTCATCTGGTGTAATTGCGATATCAGATAACCAACATCCAATGAAATCCCTGAATGCTAAATCTAAAAGATTTTGCAAAGCTCCATCAACTAATCTTGAAAATATTAGAGGATATCGTGTGAGATCTCTAGCTTCAACATCATAAAAGTAAGATGTTTTCTGAAATAAAGAACAATAAAATCAGTATAATATTTTATTTAGAAAAAAAAAACTGAAGTAAGTATACAATTTTATAAAATATAAAGATTCAAATATCTTACCAATAAAAGAGTTTCAAATGAGCTAAGTTTGTTTACTTTCTTTTTAGAGCTTTTGCTAGTTGAGCTATTGGGTGACAATTGAGTATGTAAGTATAATACAAACGTAGGCCCAAGTAACATGCCACACACAGTCAGAAATCCATAGAATACATAAAGTAATAGACCAAAGTAGTATAATAATGCAACCAGTATGGTTACAACACCCGCAGTAGCATATTTCCAGCCAATTGGGTAGACGGGTGATAATCTAGTATATCCATAAAATATAATTGCAGGTCCAAATGATGTTCCACATATCGTTAGCAATCCAAGGAGTATGTAGAGCATCAGACCAAAATAGTTGATTGCTGCGATCAGGAGGATCGCAGAGCATAGGAGAATGCTTTTTGAAAGCATTTTCTCCTTTTCATAGGTATTCCTATAAAGAAAATATTTAATATTAAAAATATTTATGTTCTTTATAAATGTTTTGTAATATACTTTTAAATTACATTAAAATCAAAATAAAGAATATACTATTGATAAATAGATTTTAGTATTAGATGAAAAAATAATTTAAATACAGCCATCAGCCATTATTTTATTGATAACAATAAACTATTCAATTATTAAGAAAATAATAAAAAGTTAGTGAAAGAAATAAACCTTACTTGAATAAAAAAGTTATAAACTGCAAGTGCATATTAAATACTCTATGTATTATAAATTAAGTACAAATCAATATTACCAAAAACAAATAAAATTTTTAAAAACAACTTATCTTTATACAGTATAACTCAGACTTAACTCAAAGTGATTAAAAATTCTCATAAATTACATTGTATCAAATGTTAGCGAATATAATCTTTGGATTTTTTTTAAACTGAATAAAGATAATACATATTTAAAAAGAATGTTTGTAATATTAATTAGCGATATGAATGCACTGATATGACAAAACCAAACATCGCTGGCTGTAAACTACTCTATATAACATGGTAATCAACAGCTAATATTAAACAGAAAAGAAACAACTTGTTAAGATTGTAGATTATAGGACAGAAGTCATTTTTAGTGCCTTTTCATTAAAAACTGCTATGATAATTATAATTTCAAACTCGATATTCGCTTTAATAACAACATAAGATAAAAGCATACTATTAACCAGACACTATCAATAACAACTACTTTACAATGCAACTATTATTAAATTTTTGCATAAGACAAGAAAATCCATAAACTTTCACTGCATCCTCTGCAAAATATTCCACTCTGTGACTACATCTCCAAGAATTCAGCCACTGCGCTCAGTACACATGCACTGACATCTCACCAAACAATGCAAAAAGCACTCATAATCAACATAAGAAGAAACTAACCAGGAATCCAAGCGCCGTGGATTATAACTGGAGGCCGCTTGCCTCGAGCTTGCCTCTTGTCACATCTGAGAAGTTGCATCCTCCAGCCCTCGGCTCCGGATCATCCGACCGGCAAAGCGAACTCTGCCTTCCTCGCCGCATCATATTTTCCACCATAACATCAGCCTACTTATTTCCTCTACGCACTATCTATATCAGCTTCTTTCATCTCTTGTATTACACCTGCGGCCGCGTCAAAAAAACCCAGCACACTCGCACCAGCTGATAACGAGCAAACTGCGCTCTTTTCTCGCACAATTATGAATCACCCGGGAGAAGAGGCTGCTGTCAAACCTTAACCCAACTATAACCAGTCTCTTCTTAGATCACACTTCCTTCTAAATTAAGTCAAGTATGTACAGCGAATATACGCAGATATAAACCAGCTGATCGGCTGGCCAAAACTGCGGCGGGGCCAGAACTGATGCTCGCTCGCGCGCGCCGCGATGATCCGCGCGCACGGATACAATCAGAGCTTCGCTCTCTCTCCCTCTCTGCGCAGTATCTACTATATACAGCTATACAACTCGGCGGCTTTCTTTTCGTATTACATTACAGGCATAGCACGCGCGCACGTATATATAGGTATACATAGACTAAAGTGCGTGGGCGAATCACAGGTGGTTGCGCGCCCGGACACACACACACACACGCACGCAATGCGATATCTCTCTGCGCAATATATATAGTCGCTCTGGTATTATCCCGCGTATTATTCTTGATGAGTACATTATATTGTATAGGGAGGCGGCCCCTGGTTTTGTGTTTGTTTCTACGATGTTTCCTTGCGATAATAAAACTCGGCCGCTCTCTGTTTGGACAAGTGATTGGGGGATGGTTTTCGATTTTCTCGTGAAGCTATTTTTAATCTATTGATTTTCTTAATGGGATGAGCTTTGATAAGAAACGCAAGCGCGGACCTTTTTTTCGTCGCTCCGTGACGGTGATGGTTTTTCGGTTGACACCGCGACGCGTGATGAATTTAAATAGAGATATGATTGGTTTATTGAGATTAGGGGAGCGAATTGCGGATTGAAGCGCGTGTTTCGAATTATCGGGTGTTGGGCGCTGGTGAGAGCAAAATTTAGTTTATTATGATAGCGAAGATTAAGCGGGGATTGATAAGTGAAATTTGAGAGGGATTAAAGTATGCAGAGTTAAATTAATTTTTTTTTAAAACTGTAATTTAATATCAATATACATGGTTCTAATATCAAATAAATATACAGTTAATTAAAGAAATAAAAATATTTTTAAAATAAGACTTGTTCGGTTGCCATTCAAACGGTTTTGACTTAGTGTATAAATTTATAATGCTTTGTTACACCTTAACAATTAGTTTAGCTTACTAACGATACATAATAGCAAGGCTATTGACACAATACGCAGTTTATAATAATACAATTTATCTTTAAAATTACTCTTGTACAAATAAACCCCTTCCTTGACCCATTTCCTCTTCCATTTGATCATTCTCGCACTCATTCATACTTTTTCGCTTGACTTTCGCGCAAAAACTTTGTTACATACTACTCAAATAAAATTTTCTTTTTTTCTTTTTTTTTTATTCGCCTGCGATTTATGAGATTGCTTAATTCGTTTTACACTAGCTAAGAAGCGTTCGAATTTCTCTGTGCATATGACACAAAAAGTCCACGTAACCTGGACTGCCATCTGCACCTCGATCTTCCACCAAAAATTGACGCATCACCATTTCCATCTTATCCCGTTGTCGTATAAGGGTCAACTAAAAAGTATGAAAAATTACTTTTATGGTCTTGTTTATCATAATCATACGAGCTTACGTGAAATTAAGTGAATAGTTATTTGAATTTTTATGTATTTTAAAATTTTTAATTTTCTTACCCGCATGCAATAACGTCTCTCACTTTGAACGACGTTAATTATTTCACGAACTCGTTTGTTCAATGGATTATCTAATGGCGGGATTATGGTTTTATCTGTATCAACTTGAATAACCGATGGTACTCCAAAAACTGATTGCACCCACGGGCTACTCAAATTTGAACCCAGCCAAATGAACATATGAATTCCATTCTCTGCAAACGTAAAACATTTATTTTAAAATGTACATAAAAATAAAGTACAGAATAATGAAGTTTAATCGTTTTTATTCTCACCTAGTAAATACGCTCCATCGTCTGTAAATTTATCTATAGAACAACGTAACATAGGCGGGAGGAGATCTGAATCTGCATCATCAACATCATGTAAAGGAAGTAGTCGTGGATAAACGTGAGCAAGAGATTCGCTAATTGGCATTGTAGCGACTGCCATCATTACGTAAGACTTTTGATCAACTGTGATTCCGCTTCCTAGAAAAAAAAATGATAAAATTAAATGAAGAAAATAGGATGTACAATAATTTATAATGTTCTATTTTTCAAATATGTATTTACCACCAGTAATAGCATCACTTTTTAATAATCCATTAATATAGAGAGGCAATAACTTCATGCATTCAGGAAGTATCAACTGTCCAGCACTTGATGGAGATGCACAATGTTTTCTATATGATGCTAGAATTGCTGCACATCTTGAATTTAGGCTATCTTTAACTGCCTTAGGAGTGGCATCTACAAGCTTGAATACACCTTTAAAATAATAAAAAAGTTTTCAGTTTATGTTTAGCGAAATATTGAACTAAAATCTATTTACATTAATCTAGTATAGAAATAAAATAAGCTTTTAGTGCAATTTATAAAAAGAAAAACAAATAGTTTTTAATTATATACTAACATTGTTTAGAAAGATAATTAATTATGGCATCTAAGTCACATGCTCTGTAAAGTTCAGCCATTTGAGATGAAGTCTTTAGACTTAAGTTGATAATTCGTAACCTTCGCACACCACTACATGACGTATAGAGTAATGCTGCTTGAATATAAACACCCTCATCTTCTGCTAATTTGTCATCATGTTTGATTTCAACAGCGATGGCCTTAACAAAACCATTAAAAAAAAAATTAGAATTAATCAGAGAACCATATTTTTAAAAATAAACTTTAATTTAGTACCTTATCGCAATCTATACTAGCTAATTCCATATCTGTTGTATTAGACATGTAAATATGTCCATAGAAATCTGTTGGTCTAACACCTGTAGAAGTACGAACACGCATAACTGCATCAAATGCTACAGGTCTACTTATATTATTTACGATGTCTGTTATAAGTCTCTCTCCATCAATATCAGCCTATTAAAATTAAAATGTAATTAATTTTTCATTATACTAAAAATTATAATTAAGATTCACTAACCATAAAAAAATAGCTAATGTTTTAATGATTAAAAAGAGTTTTTGAATCTATATTAATAGATAAAATAAATATTAATATAAATAATAAAAATTTAAGAAAGACTTACTTGAAAATACGTATATTTATATACTTCACCACCTGTAAGTCTGCAAACTTGACCAATAGTTGCTATATCAACATATGAATTATTAAAGACAAAAAGATCAACACTGCAACCAGAGCCTACACAGTCTTGACCAAGGTTATTGTAGAAATTTGTTTGGGGTGCTAGAATCAATAAAATAATTCATTTGAGATCGTTTCAAAACCATTAGAAAAACAATGAAATAAAAGAATAAACGCTTTCTTTTCTAATTTATTATTCTAAATTTTACTAATTCTATCTGTATCACTAAATATAACTCATTAAGAAGCTTTTAAAAAGATTCTTTCCAAATAAATAAAATGGTTGATTCTTTTTTCTCGTGAAATTTTTATAGTCTATTAGATAAATAAAAAAAATAGTGTACCTAAAACGGTTTTTTCTTTATCGGTTCCAAGAAGTTTTCGATCATCTCGATTTTTAAGTTTTCCTGGTGCTTCAGCGATTGGCAAAGATGAATGAAATACCATAAGTTTTCCTGTACAATCGGATGCCTAAACAATTATGAAAATTATAATAGAAGAAGTATTAAGTTTTGTATTAAATAATTTTTGTGTTAAAATCACTTACTTTTAAGGCTTCCAGACCTGCTTGAATAGCTGGTGCAAGAATAGTTTCTGTTTCTTTCGTATCTCCAAACATTGTTGGAATTTGAGCCATCAAGCTGTCAATTGACGCTTCACTTTCTTCAGGATCACAGAGAAATCCATCAAGGAGAGGCATAAAAACATCATGAATGTCTCCAACGACCATCATCTGTGGCTGAGCAAGACTAGCTTTGATATTGTAAAAATGAACTGTATTACTGTACGTGATAAATCCAACTTTCATGTTAGATTTAGTCTGGCCTTGATCAACTGGTAAATTACGAATCATTTTTTTCATTTGTGAACAAAGTAAATTTACTAAGCCAGATTTTATTGTATTGTAAGAAACATCAATAACAAAGATGATTGCTGGTGGCTTTGGAAATGTATTATTCTGAAAAAAATAATAGCTTTGAATAAAATAACGTAAGCATAATATTTGTTTTTTAATTTATAAATTAATTATATGCATACTCTGCAATAATCTTTCGTAGCTACAAATTCATAAGTTCCAAGTGTTAATTCAGGACGTTCATAACGATCCATTCTTTGGCCAGTATGATCTAAATGTTGAAAATATTCCGTTGGAACTGAAATTTGAATAAAACAATAAAATTATGTAGTTTCTAAAAGTAACAAAAAAATGTATCAATTAAAGTAATTTTTTATACCTTCTGTTGTAGCTTTACAAAACATACATTGAAATCTTCTGCCTGCATCAATGAATTGCATGAAAGGACTCATGTACGCTTTGCAACGATTGCAACGTACTGGACCTATTTCACCCATATCTACAATAGGTGGCTCAAACTCACCTTCTTCTACTTGAGCCATTGGACTGAGTATAAGTGAAAATGGTATTTGGGTCTGTAAAAATACAAGCAATAATTATTTGTTAACTTATATTTAAAGATACATATACATACGAATAATAGATACTAACTTGCTTAACAATATCTGCAGTAGTGGGGACTGTATACACAGATGATCGAATAAACCTTGGTGATGCATTTCCCTGATCTTGTACAACAAATTTTGTTGTTACTATTGGTGGTACTAGTCCTTTTTGATTTGTAGTAAATACTCCACCCTTTGTTTTTTGATCATCTTGAATGACTTGTATCTGAACAAAAAAATTAATTGTAAAATTGATTACAAATTTAAAAATACACATTTTCATATATAAATAACTTACAGGACTAGGCATTTGATCTGGGTCAAGTCTTCTAGCTTGCTGTGCTTGAGTATTAGATTGATATCCCCCAGCATGACTTGCCATTCCTGTTTGATAAGGACCCCCTTGGTTGTACATAGACTAAAAAATTGTATTATTTTCAACATTTTTATGCATTTTTGTATTAATGTCGATTACATTTAAATTTCATTAAGATAAATTCTTACATTTTGCCCAGCTTGGCCATAATTTTGCTGTTGATATCCTTGCTGATACCCTGCATCAGAATGTTGGTTTAGATGCCCGTAAGCAGCAGCAGCATTTTGTTGTCCAGGTAATGAGGGACTAGGAGAATATCGCCGTTGTTCAGGTACCTGATTACCGTAAGGATACTGAGGATGAAGATTTTGTTGCCCATGCAAGGATTGAGGTCCAGAAATATTTTGTTGTCCGTAAGGACCAGACAAATTCGATTGTCCTGGCAGTGGAGGTCCTGATAATCCTTGATTAGGCAAAGGAGGTCTTGACAAATTTTGTTGACTCATAGGCGGAGGTCCCTGTAAATTTTGTCCAGGTTGCGGAGGTCCAGACAAATTTTGACGATTTGTCATAGGAGCTGAGGAGTATGATCCAGGCAATGGTGGACCAGCCATACTTTGTTGACTACTTATTGGCGGTGGTCCTAAAGGCGATTGATGCGATAATGTAGATTGTTGCTTTCCTGGCAAAGGAGGTCCTCCAAAGGATTGCTGATTACTCGGACTTGGAGAGCTTATAGGTATTCCAGGTGGTTTACCTGGAATAGGTGGTCCAGCCAAATCTGTTTGATTTGTCAGTGGAGTATTGTATTTATTTTGAGTTGGTGATTGATTGTGATGATCTAAAGAAGGAGTAGGCTGCGGCGTGCTTCTAGGAATGCTTGGTCCTGATAGCGAGTTTAGAGGAGGCATTTGTCCAGGGTACTGTTGCTGTCCTGATAATGGAGTTCCACCTGCAGGTCCATAGGATGTTGGAAGACTGGGTGTTTGTGATGTTGGAGGTCCTGGTTGCTGCGGTAGAGGTTTTTGAGATGCTTGTACAGACTTTTCTGATGGCAAGTTATTTGCACTTACTTCACCTATAAAATAGAAATGTTTAGTTACTATACCAAACTAAAACTCTTTAGTATCATCTTTTTATAAATAATTATAAACTTATAGGCCAAGCAAGGGTGATGTATAAAATTTTACTAGAAAATATACCAGATTATAAAATAAAACTTAAATATTTATAACTTAAGTGTTTCAATATATCTCCTAATATAGATATTTATTGTTAAAATGCCATTTGAACATTTAAACAATAATTATATAATTGTCAAAATGATCATGACTCTAAGGTATCAATGTAAATAATCTATGTTTAATTTGTTAAGAGTATGAGCGTAGTAGATTTTCTTTTAAAATATTTTGTATTTAACTAGTGCATAATTTTGTAGTGAGTAACAAAAACTTAAATTTAACAATTTAATTTTAGAACACTGTTACAATACCTTGGGAGGAATAATGATTCTGATTACTAATTCCATTTACAGCAGATGGAAAAGGCATTGGTGGTGCATTTTTTTCTGACTGTGGAGGAAAACCTTGAGATGATGGAGGCCTCTGTTGACCAGATAAAGCCATATTGGACATTTGATCCACCAAATTATTTTGATGAGATTGTGATAGAGGTGGACCATGACGAGCTTCACTTGGTTGCCCTTGAATATCATTCATATAGTAAGGTGTTCTTGCTGTAGGCGGTGCATTACTCATAGGTGGTGGACCTAGCGGCTGTTTTTGTGGAGGAAACGCATGCAAATCAGGTGGCCCTTTTGAGGGGAGATTTGCATTGAGTTCTCCATAAGGTGCATTTGGTGGTGGAGGTCCGTAAAGTGGACGTTGCTGTTGCATGTATTGTGGATTCATTTTTTATTCTGAAATAAAACGAGTACTTTATAATGTGCATTTAACTTGACTTATAGTAAGGTTTTATGAGGATAAATAAAAATTGGAGCAACAAAATAAACTAAAAAAACCACTTCTACATACATTTCTTACTTTCAAATTTTCAATTTAGTTAATTAATTTATAATGAAAAAATGTAATTATTTCAAGTAATTACATCGACAATAAACAACAATCTGATCTTTACCCACTAAAATAAATGTTATGATATATAAATGTATGAAATGCTATTGTTGTAGTAAATTTAATTATAGATTTATGCAAGAATCTCTAAAAAATAAGAAAATATTGAAATAGCTTCATTTAATATCAGGTGTATGACTCATAAACAACTTTAGATCTACCATTATATTATTATTCTTAAACTTGATTAAAAAGAACAATGGAAAAATCAAATTTATATAAAAATAAGTAAATACCTAAACAAATAAATAATTTTTAAAAAACCAAAATTTACAAAATTACTATAACCTACGATTCTAGAGTAAATCCTATGAAAGCTAGTTTTTACTTATTTTATAAAAAATTATCAATCTTTTTATACACACATGAATCAGTGGGTCACATAATGATATGTTCATAAGATTAAATATAAAAGACTCAAAGATAGTAGATTGTTTGATGGAAAGAAGACTTCTATCTATAGTTTTAAGTTATACATTGTATTTTAATGCTGAATTTTAAATATAGGAAGTTCTTAATGGATAAATCGATTTACAATGATGCATAATTTTCAATTTATTGTAATGTGTATCTGTTGGAATTTGAGCAAAAATAGCTAAAGAAAAAAAGTAATCTATTTCATCATCTACATTATAAGAAAATAATTAAATAAGAAAATGTCAAGATAAAACATGAAAGTATTCCCTGATATCCAAAATTATTTGATAAGATACTGATAATCTCAACACTTGAACGCAAAATCCATTTCGGAGTACATGTAAATCAACTCCAAAATTACTCACTTTTACGTATAAACCTTGCAGCACAATTAAAGAACAGGCTCTCAATTTAAACACTTCATCTGAAATCACAAAATCCCCCTCAACTCGTCAAACACTTCCCCACATCCACAGAGCAATCCTAGTGCATCAGCCAAAGTGAGAAACCTAAAGTGCAGAATTCCATTTTGACAACTTAAATACTACAAACCACACACTCGCACACATACACACACATATACATCACACTGTGTGTATCAGCCTGCGCTTAAGCCCCACGTACCCCTCGACTCGCAAAGGCACAGAGATAGGCAGATAACGCGGGAGGTTATAAAAAAAAAGTACGGGCGTTAGCTCCTAGGGCCGCTTCTGCGTATACTCACGCAGCTCGTTTGGAGATCCCGGCTGCAGTAGGCTCATATCGCGCCAGGTCCCAAAGAGATATCCAGTGCTCGTGCTGTGGATATGATGATGATGAAGCGCGCGGGGGGCGGGGGCTCCGTGCGTCAATGTTAGCGCTCGCGCGCGCGGAGCCAAGACGTTGAGAAAACGACGAGGCACTATAGTTGCGAGAACTGCACTAAGCTTATGCGCGCTGCACTCACACAAGCGTAAGCGACTGGGGATCTAGTCCGAGCTGAGGTGGGAGAGTGAGGTTAGGTTGGCTTTTGAAGTGCTATTGGAGCTGCAGCGCGTTGAGGGTAAGTAGATGCGGACTGGCGAGCGTCGCACGGGATAGGTCAGGATGAGGTAAGCTGACGGGTTGTAGAGTTTGGAGTTTTGTTCTTGAAATTTTG
>JAPYZA010001205.1:0-22200 GCA_030522685.1 Eupelmus azureus | reverse complement strand
GAGGCGTTCCCCTTGGGCTCATCCGAAGCAACGAGGATAGTCAGGGTTCTGAAGGAGGAGGTCTTCTCCCGTTGGGGATACCCACGAGCTATCCTCTCCGACAACGGGCCCCAGTTCATCGGCAAGGTCTGGTAGGACTCCTGCGCTCGATGGAAGGCCCTGCACACCTAGCGGTGCGCGCGCGAACTATACTACTGCCCGCTAGCAGCGCGTGGCGCGGTGTGCGGTCTGCTAGCGCGGATGCTTGACCGCGCGGAGAGTCTTGTGTTACTTAGTTGTTTATAATTATAAACAACTAAGTAGGCGGGTAACAAGCTCTGATAAACTAAGAAATTCATAAAATGCTCACAATTAGCCAAGAAAAAGTTGCTAAATTTAAGCTTTTCCTTACCCAACCCGAAAAAGCTCGAGAGATCGCAAGAACGAAAGAAGCGAAAAGAGGAAAATGCTCTCTCTCCCATACGTATAAATAAAGCGTGCGTCGCGGTGAAAAATACAGAGCAGTGGTGCGTCTGCACTCGGCGTCTATCGTGCGCGCTTGCAGTTTCGGAGGGTAAGAAGGGAAGGGAAGGTATTTTCCTTGTCTCGGCATACGTTCCTACATATTTACGCGTGTAAGTGCGTTGTTTTGCAGCCGACAGTGCGCTAGACTCGACCTCCCTTTCCCCTTAGTCGCTTGCAACTCTGTATGCGGGCTTATACGGTCGACTCGTTTTCTTGCATACAATGCATTCCTAGGCATGAGAGTGAGATTCTTAGAGGAGAAATTATGGGGGCGTGAATTGGTCTAGTATTTTACTGGCTTGGTTTAAGGATGATAAAGAGAATATTATGCTTAGTGGAGCGACTGACTCGCTGGTTACATGTTGAAAGTAAGCCAGAGCTTTTTATTGGAGAAGAATTGGCCGGTGGAGCGCGAGTTCTAGTAAAAGTCTACTCCATTCGTTAAAAAACTATATGGCCAAAGAACATAGCTGAATTGTCTAGTTGATACGTGGTATGCTTTTACAAAAAATTTATTGAATATTCCATACCACGTTACAGTCGTTGTCAACATTTTTTTCAAATCAGAAAAAGAACTATCAATAATTCTAATAATGTACTCGTAATAGATTATTTATTGTAGCATGAAGTAAATATTTCTTACGCGAATAAATAATAAAGGAATGGGGTGCGAGATAAACTCATTTAAATTAATTCAAACGGCCCGTAAATCCTTTTTCTAATAAGACATAAATTTCACTAAATAGCATATCATGTAAATAATTTTCCAAATGTAAACTGTTAATTAACTTGTATGTATTTCCTTGGAATCAAATTCTCAACAACATCGTCAACTTCTTACATTCTTCGTAAAAAAATATCAGCGTAAAGTAGCAAAATACCTAAACAATTCCAATATTTTCCTTTCCCAATTAATTCCACATCTGAAATTCGGAGCCCTCGCCGCAGATTTCGTTTTAAGTTTCTCGCGCCTACTTGGCACAAGTGCGCGGGAAAAGATACTTGAGCCGATCCCTCAAGTAGACTCCTCAAATCGCGTGTGGGAGCGGCAAAAGTTTCGAATCTCGAATTCGACTCTGGCTCGGCATAAGAAATCGAGGCAAAGACGGAGGCGTTGGCCCGAATGAGGGAGAGGGACGGGGGTAGGGGGAAAAGACGGCAAGAGTCTTATCTGCGAAGTGAAATTCAGCGGCAAGCCGCGCAAGAATCTCGAAAGTTTCGAGTGCGTTGCGGACCCTTCTTCTTCTTCTCTTTTTTTTTTATTTCGTTTCCAGAGCCGAGCGTCAACCCACGCGCGTAACTCGCCAAGGATTGGATACACGCAGGCTCTCTGATTTCCTTTTGCTCGGCGCTCGAAATGTGGTCAGTGAATTTCCGATGGATTTTCCCGAGACGGCTTAAAGGGCATGGAGCGAGCGGGTATAGCGCGCGTATTTAGGAAATAGAACCGATATTTGCTTGTTTATTTTATTTTTTTGGTATTTGTGTGTAAGTATTATATTTGTGGAAGAATTGACAGTTTGTTTTATATTTGCGTTTACTAATTCTTTTTCATTAATTTAAAAAAAATTATATAAGTTGCTGACATTAGCACGCAATGAATAACTATAGTTACAAAGCAGGCGTAAATTTAGTTTGCACAATTACATTTTAATCACAACATCGCACCACCCATTACAGTTCGAATATTCCTGTTAATTTCATCCAGCACAACAAAGCCCCAAGAACAACAATTCTCACAAAATTACAACAAATTAAACAAGCAACGCCGTATCAACCCAAAATCAAAAGTACCTCCAATCCACGTCATCGCATCAACCCCTGCACACTCCGCAACTCCAGTTTACGTCCGGCAAACTATCGGCAAAACACGCATCCCAGTTCCGAGCTCCACGCGTTATTACGCGATTAATTTTCGTCGCACTTATACCTCGTCGCCCCGGTTGGATCGCGCCTCAACTCCCCGCAACTCGAAGATAAATTGACACAGAGCGAGAGATACGCCAGCGAGGCGGAAGCGGCCGTCTACTTGTATATAGATCGCCGAGCCGTAATCGGGAGGCCCTCGACACTCGCTGCTCATTATGAAGCTAGCGCGAGAATTATTTAACGCGCAATTGATTTAGTCGGCGATCCTTTGATTTACGAAAGAGTACGTGCGCGGCGAGCTTTAATTGCGGCGCGCGCTTGATAACGGCTCGGCGCGCGTTCCGGGAGGGATCAATGACTCTTATATTCATGGCGGAGGATATTGGTATTCCGTCGGAGGGAAAAATTCATTAAAAAATAATTTCGTTCGCCCGTTTCGACTTAATATTCTTGAGGCTTTGGATAACAAATGCTTGCTAATTTCATTAGGCGGATGGCGGTAGACGTGTTAATAAAGGTTCGAGCTTTATTTGAATGGAGAGGGAGGTTTTTAACGGGGTCTTGTTTATTAGGATGCTTATTGTATAGGGGTAGAAAATTTATTGATATTTATAAAATTGTGAGTTTCTTTATTGAGAAGGAAAAATTCTTCCTTATCTATATATAGTTTGGGTGAATAATTGGAGCAATATAAGAATTTCATAGACTTTTTTAATTAAATTTATTGAAAGGACTTGTTTTAGTAATGGAGGGAAATTAATTATGTAAAATATATATGACAATGAATTTTATTGTAAATTACTAAGGGGAGTTTTATTAATTTTAATATTAATATTAGGCTTTCGTACTTTATGATTAAAATTTTCACGTTATTGTATTGGAGGAGCGCCAAAGTGGACTCTCAATCTCGTTCATCGGAATACACCAAAAAATAATTTGCTAAATTATTTCCCCACTGTATTAAATTAATAGAGAGCCAGCTCTTCTACAACATATAAATTCAAGCAAAAGAATTTCTCAAAGGCTGTTAAAAAATTTAAACTTTCTACAAACCATTAAAATTTGCTTTAAAATTATGAACTTTTTTTTATCTATTCAGTAATAAAAGTTTAAATTTTTTATTTATATGTATGAACAAATAAATGAAATAGAAATCAAACGTCGAAACGTAACTATCAAAACGACCTATCACTCACAACAGAAACCAAAAACCAAACATTTTCCCCATTCAAAAAACAATCTGCCCCCAGTCTTTTAAAACTACCTGCCCCCAGTCTCTTAAAACAACCCATCCCCTCCCTAGCAGCATCAGCAAAGGCGCGCCGCCTCGTCTGAAAAAAAGCCCTTTAATCACGCAATATTGCAGCTTCATCAGGCAAAGCCGTTTCACCTGGCTGAACCGGCGCTTCCTCGGAGCTCGGCGCTTGCCGCCTTTATCCTTGCGGGCCGCCTCGGGAAAACAATGGGGGTCGCCCTCCGGTAATGCCGCCTCATTGTCTCTCCGGGGCGACGAAGGCAGGAAGGAAGCCGCTTGCGCGCGCGCGCCACGGAATTAAGGCCCACCTCCTCCTTGCCTGCGCGCTCCTCCTGCGCTCGATGGAAATTTCGTTTTTCCCTCGCGGCTTTTACCGTTAAAGCGCGCAAGTATGAGGAGGAGGACGGGGCCGGCTTTATGCATGCGCGTGTATGCAGGGAGCCGCTTTCTCGGGCGCGTCATATTGTGGGCTCGATGCCACGTATAAGGAGCGATCGCTTTTAATGATCGCGCGCAAGCGCCGGGGAGATGAATAATGTTGCCTGCGCAGCCTGGCACTTTAACCCCGGGGACACGCTAAAAAGTCGTGTTACGACCTTTTTGCGCTCCAGCTGTCGCGCGTTTTATCAGCCGTTTTTTAACAGCTTTATTGCCGGCTCGAGCTGGATGAGTGAATTTTTCATCGTTCCTTATCAGTTGGAGAAATGCGCGGCAAAATTTACTCAGTCGTTTCTATCGGGACAAATTAAACATGTAAATCCGAGGCGCGCTATCAATATTTAAAAATAACGCGCTCGTCGAGCTCGGCTGTAAAGCCGGTTCCGGTATACTTTATTGGCATTAAGAGTTTTCTTTAATTTTAATAATGCGGAGCGAGAAAAAAATACGAGGGCCTCCGGGCTCTCTCGGCTGAATAATTCATGGGCTAAAAGGTAGAGCGCGAGAGATTCTATTGTCGGGCGGCGCAGGCCCGGCGCCGAGTGTATTATTAAGGGGAAGCCTCCAGCTAAGATCTCTATCTGTTCCGCGCATTAATATGTAACTCGCTGCCTTCATCTAATAAAGTCGCATTCCGCCCGCTCTTCCCGTGTTATCCGAATGCCGTAATCCCGCCTATAGCCGCTCCTGATATATACCTACCTCCTCGGCAGCGACGAGGAGAGCGGCAAGCTTTAACTTTTTGGCGACGCAATCAAATATGCATGCGGCTCTGGTCCGCGGGTACACCTAGCCGAGAGAGCCGCTCTGAGAATACTTTTTTCTTCGAGCTCCACTTCTCGGCGAAAATAGTGACCTAAATATTTATAAGCGGCGCGCGATTGACGAGAGCGCGACCGTAAATGCTCGTTTATACGCCGCGCGAATAAAACGGCGAGCGCATCGCAGGCTCTCCTTAATCAGCCGGGAGGGTCAGGTTTTAAAAGCGCGCCCTCAGGTTTACCGTCTACCCCCACTCGAGCGGAATTACACGAGTTTCATCCGGAATTTATGCGGAACAAATTCCGCGTTTAAAATCCAAAACTATCTCGAAGCTCCGAGACACATAGAGAAAAGCTCGCAGCAACGAGCAGCCGTTCTTTCGACGCTCTTTATACGGGCGCAGCTCGAGCGCGCGGGACAACGAGGGGAGGGCAGCGCGCGCGCGATTTGAAATTCAACGACGACGCTCGGACGTTAACCGGCGGCAGAGCCGACATTATCAGGTACAAGCGCGTTATGCAGCATATACACACGCGCGGCCTTAGCGCCAGCTGCGGCCCGCAAGAAAGCTCCGCGCGCGCTATCGTAAAGGCTGCAAGCTGCAAATTTCAGCCGGGGTAAGCATGCCAACTGCAACGCAAGCTCTTGGATCGGCGATGGCTGCTGCTGTGTCATGGTGTAAGAAGCGAGGGGGGGGGGGTAAATGCGCCACGTAGTGCAGACGAGCGAGCTGGAGAGTTTTTACGATCGCTGTGATTCGGTTTAACAAGCTTGGTCGCGCGAGCGAGAGGTGGGTATGTAGGGCGGGGGCTGGGTAATTTCATTGTTTTTATTGGTTATTTAGCGCGCGAGGGAAGTAAGGCTGGAAGATGGGATTGACGGGGATGGTTGGGATGGGGTTTGTTTGATTTATTTGGATTTTTTTCGGATTTTGATATGGTTTTAAGTGGAGATTTCTTAAGAGAGTTGTGCGGGAATGTAGACTGCTTTTTTGTTTGAGTTGGAAAGAAGATATGCATGGAAATCGTGAACTGATTTAGGATTTGAATCCTTCTTTGCATATATAATTTCTCAAGAAAGGATAAATATTTATGACTCGTAAACGGGTATAATTCGCGACTGACCTATTGCAAAAATAAATTTTTCATGAGACGAGTGCCGTGCTCGATACGTACGTTTATATTTTATGTTTTTAAATCGAGAAACCGGTCGATAGAGTTTTCTTAACCGTAATTGTTTCAAAAATTTATGTACAAGCTTTTAACATAATCACGTATTCTTACAAGTTAATTACCTCGTTTATTTCTTTTTTTGGTTTACATTCGCGAATTTAAAAATAAATGTTTTTAAATTATTATTAAGATTTCTACTTTTCATACACGATGACCGACACAGGTAAAAAAATAACCACAGACATTATCCTATCCGGCAGTGTTAATCAAATCACACCAACCAAATTGTTTATAATTATCTAACCCGCAAGCGTACATCAGCAAAAAATCTTGTATACCCTCTCCTTAACGTGGCGAGCTCACTCAGGGAGTAAAAATTTCAAGTCGCCCGGGCCCCCCCGAGCTTAATCGCATTAAAAGCGCCGGGTAAGAGGAAAAGTTGCTGGTTTATGCATTACAAGTCGTTATAAAGTCCGGCGGTGTCTGGTCGAATTTGCCAATGTCTCCCAAGTTAAATACGAGGCGGATCGCGCGCGCGCGCGCGCGAGGGTAAATAAATCAGGGCTCCCCCGGCATGCCAAATGAGCCAGCAACCTCAACACGTCCTTGCATTCCCGCCCGTTCGCCTCTCATCCTTGTCGTCCTCGCTCGCTATTATTTATTCAGATTCTTGTTTCTGGCTCTTCGCCGCGATATTAGCTATACGCGCCGTCATGTGAAATCTTCGAGCCAGTCTCTCGGCCGACTTTATAGTGTGGAAAGTTCGAGGGCCGAGGGCTGGAAACACTTGCGGCTTCGTCGATTTATTCCCGATTAATTTTTAATTCCGATACTTTACGAGCGGCTCCCGCGATGTTTATTTGCTGCGGGGAGGACTGCTGCCTTTTCTTTTCGCAGCGCTGCCGCTCGTTGTTCAGCGGGGAGCGCCGAGAGTCGATAATTCACTTTAAAAGGTTCATTTGGGTTAAGTGCAGAGGGATTTTCGATTTGGAAAAAAAGAGGAATTCACTTCCGCGTGATTAAAGTAAAAAGGGCGGAAATTCCGGGGAGTGTAAAGAGGATCGCTGAGTGTATTCTATTTATTTCATTAAAATTTTGCGAGCTTAAATAAATGGCGAGGAGAGGGGGGGGGGGGGGGAGAAAGCGGCCCTCTCGGCCCGATAATCAACATTTACAAATTAAATTTCCACAACGTCTTTCGAGCGCAATTTCCGCTGTCCGTGAAAAAGCAATTCTAACTAAATTGTCGGGCGGCCGAAAAATTAAGCGATTTGTTTGAAATTTAAAAAAGTCAATTACCGGCCTTAATTCGCATTTTTCCCCTTAATGGCACGCGCCTGCTTTTCCGGGATAATCGATTTCATTTGAGCGCCAGTTTAACGAGAACTCCACAGTCACGAGAGAGAGAAAGCTCGCTCGCTCGCTGTACAACGCCAAACGCAATTTCACGACGTTTGGCCGTAAAGGGAGGAGAAGCTGGAAAAGAAAAAGGGGCGTTTCAGCGCCAGCGTAATGACCGTAAAACTGGGCTCCGACGGCCGAGCGGAGCGAGTGTGTGTATATACGAGAAAGCGCATACGTGGAAGTAAGCCATCGAGACGATTATCCGCGTTATTGTGCGAGCACCAGGGAAAGAGCCGGACTGATTCTCCTTCTGCAGAAGCCGAGAGCTTGCAAGCACGTACTTTAGAAATTTGTTTTCGATACCTTATATGAATAGCGTGGCCGCGCGCATGGAGCGGCTATGGACGCGTGTTTTGCATGTATGGCTGGGTACTAGGAGACGGTCTACATATGTAATGGGTTTGCGAAGTGGTTTCGGCTAGATTGTGTTTCTTTAAGAGTATTGATGTGTTTGTATAAGCAAAGGAGCGTAGCATCCCTTCACTGTGTGAGCGGGTGTGTTTTTTTTAGATGGGGAATTTATCTGTTTCCTAGTGGATCTTTAATTATTTACAACTAATTATTCACTGTTTGGGGGTCGCAAGTAGGATTTAAGTAGGTTCTAAGTAATGACCACGCTTGTATCAGTAATAAAATCTAATTATAGGGGTTATTTTATTTGCTAACCGGGTTTAGTGGTGGTGTCAGAATAACGAGGTTGCAGCCGTTATTATCTCTCCGTGAAAAAATGTTTCTTCAACTTTCTGATTTATAAAAATAGATCATTTAGCTGATCCATTCTATCTTAAACCTGTTGAATTTTTCATTTAGCCGACTTTCCGACTATATCCATTAACGATTTTACTTAAAAAAAGCAACTGGATGACCGACCTAATACACATTTCGTCGAAATTGAATAATAAAAAAGAAATCTACCTACCGCATCCCAAACAGTCATAATCCCCACAACCGCAACGCCAAAATACCAGCACCTCAAACTTTATTCAGAGCGAAAAACCTTATCCCACAGGACTGTCCCTTCGGCCCGATAACTCGAGCTCTCAAGCCAGCGACGATCGATGCTTCTCCATCGCTGCGCCCGCGTACACCCAGCCATCAGCCGAAAAACTCATTCCCTCCTCCTCGCGGCCGACATTCCGTCCCTGCATCCCGAAAATTCGAAAAATATCCCGTTCGCTCGCACACGCGGCAAATAAAAATCTCTCCGCTAGCGTATATATGTAGACGCGGCGGCTGTCCCATCACCCTGCGCGCACCTGTCGCCGCCTTCATAATCCGGCTTGCGATTTTTCTCTCCCTCGAAAATCGTACGTCGCATTACTCGCAACTTTATAATGCCGGCCCGCCCTGGGGATTTATCTTCGATATAAAAGTTCGGTCATCGCTGCACTGCCAGACTGTGTGCGTGTGTGTGTGTGTGTGCGAGGGAGAGAGAGAGAAATCTGCGGCGAGCCGCAGCGCGCGGAAAGATGCCGTGCTGCACAGTGTATATAGAACGCGGGGGTGGAGGGAGAGAGGAGGAGGGGGGGGGGTGTAGCCGAATGCTACATCGCGAGGATGTTTCGAACTTAGGCAATAATGCCGCAGTCAGTTCCAGAAGCCCGAGCGGATAGTTCGCGAAACTCGTATCGTTCGGAGGGGAAGGGGGGGGGGTCGAGGCTATATACGGAGCGTGGGCCGAGCTTTTGCTGTGGTGAGGGTGTGGAGAGAGGGACTGCCGGGGGTATCTAACGAGGTATCTTTGTGTCGACGTGTGCGCGCACGTGCGCTGAGGGGGGGGAGGGGGGGGGGCTCTTTGGCTTTTATCGGGAGCGCAACTCGTGGCAATCTAGCGCGATTTACTTATTATTTTGCTTCTCGCGGGATGTTTGACTATGCGCTGGTCTACTGCACGTGGGCATGTGGGAATTGGAAATATTGCGTTTCGTGATGTGGTTTTGGTCTTGATTGAAAGGTAACTACTACTTTCTTCTTTTTTTTTTTATAAATTTGTAAATATTTCTTTATACAGCTGGACACTATTTTTAAAAAATTTTATTAATTATATGCAATTTTATTCAAATAAGAAAAATAAATCAGATTCCGTCAATAATTTCAAGCGCCCACTTGACACAATTCCCATATCCGGAAACTCAAGAACCCGCAAAGCGTCCATCATTACCGACGCACCCTCCACATCAAAAATCACCTCCGCCGAACCAAAAAACGAAAACAGCAGCATACAACCTTCACCCCACTCTCCGACCCACCTAATTTCATCGTCGCTTATCTCATCTGTCTTTTATTGCGGCGCGAGCGCGCCGAGAGTACAAAGCGCGCGTGCCAGTCGTTAACCATCAAGACGCGCTCGCGCCTTTCCAGCTACCAGCTCTATACGCGCGAGATAGAGAAAACGCGAAATGGCGCGCAGTTATCTTCGTCTCTCTCGAGGGAGCCGGCCAGGGGAGAGAGAAAAGGCCCGAGGGCACGCGAAATAAAGCGCAGTCATTTTGCACAATTATATCCGGGCCGCTATAAGGAGCCGGCCTTTTCGCAGCGGGATCTTCCCGCTCGTTTTTCGCCGGAGCTCCGCGCGGTCGTTAATAAATGTGCGCTCGCGCTTAAACGGACGGCCGGGAAAAGGGAAAAGCTGTATCCTGGAAATAGCGGGAAACGACTCGCGCGCCGTTTTTCGCTGAAGCTCGAAGCGCGATAATTCGGAAAATTGCCGAGAATAGCTGCCGGAAAAATCATTGATTTCCGGGTCCTCGGACGCGCTTCTTCTTGGTAGCGGGGAAAAAGCAACGCGCGGAGTGAAACGCCACGGAGATATATACATCGGATAAACGTGCCCGCGTTGGACCCTGTACGGAGCAATATTTATCGGGCGTACGTGCAAAAAATGCGGAATCGCGCGCACTTAATCCGCGGAGCAGGACGGCGGGACAAACAAATTTTAGAAGGCAAGAAAGAACGGGCGCAGCTACTTTTATTAAACTTAAAACAAATTCTCTCGTTTTTCTCGGGCTTTAATTCCTCCCGCCCGCTCAGCAGTCCAGCTTGCGCGACGATCCGCGGAGCTTGCAATTTACGCGCGGAACAATTCCGAGGCCCGGGCGAATATACAGGATTTCAAATCGTCTATAAATATTAATATCCGGGGGCGCGGGGGCCGGCGGCCTCGCGCGGAGGCCATACATTTTTTAAAAGGTCCTTTTCATAACGGGCGCGCCCGGCGTTCTCCTTCGCCGGGAAATTCATTTTCTCGCGGCTCTGCGGGCCCCGCCTCGTAAACTCCCTGCCAAACGCCATCGCGGCGACAATTTTCCCAGCGTATATACGCTGTACCCTTCGCTCAGCTACTAACACACACACACACGCGGGAGGCTGCGCACACATCGAATCGCGTTATTTAACGGAAGCGAAGCTTTTACAAAAGTCCGCGTGTAAAGCTGAAGGAGAGGGGGGGAGGGGGGAAAGGGGGCCGAGAAAAGAGGTGAGAAAGCCGTGTTAGCGAGCTGCGCCGAGGAGAAAAGAGAGAGCGAGAGGGACAGAGACGGAGTATGTCGCTCCTGGGAAATAAACGCCGGAAGACAAGCTCTTTGGTCGGATAATGCGCGCATTCCCTTGTCGCCTCTCCCGGCCGATGAAGCAAGCTGCAGCCGGCACCCCGGGAGAGGGGGTGGCGGAGCGAAAATAATAAAAAGGAAAGAAAAAAAGAGAACATAGGAGAGGCTAGGCGAGCGTATAGGGAGGGGAACGGAAGAGTTTGGAACAGTCGGCTGACAACGAGCGAGCGCGCGCGGACAAGTGGTAGTTTGAAATTTCAAATTCATTTACGTCAGCGCGTGCGCGCACTTTTAATCCGCTTTAATTGTGAAAAATTGCCGAGTGTCGCCGGGCCGGGCGCTCCTCCATTTTTTCCCCACTTTATCTCCCGCCCTCTCTCTCTCTCTCTCTTATCCTTTTCGCTTGTTACTCTTTGCTCTAACGAAATTCTCTCGTTCTCCCGTCCGGCTCGTAACTCCGCGCGAGCTTGCAGAAATAAAAAGGCGGCCGGCGAAGAAAAAGGAAGCGTGAAATCGCAATTTTCCATCTCTCTCTCTCGGCTTAGTCGGGCACTTTATTATTCGTTTATCCGCGCTAAGAATCGCGCCGCTTTCCATTTCTGTATCTACATAGTCTTTTTATTTTTTCCTCAGACGAAGAGATTGACGTCGACGGCAGAGGTGCCGGAGCTCGCTGCCTCGGCGTTCTCGTGGCTGGAGCTATGGCTGCTGATGGTGGGGCTGGTTGTGTGGTCTTCCGGTTGCACTTTTATCGTGTGGTTCTTGAGGAAGATGTCGAGCGATCTGCGCCGCTGGAGGCCCTGCTTTACCAGCTCGCGCCAGTCGAAATGGGGTTCGGTGGGCCGGCGGCGCATGCTTATCATGGCCTCGGATTTCAAGTCTTCGAAGCTCTCGATTATCGAGTCTTCCTCCGATTTAACCTTTGGCGGAAGGTTAATTGTTAATGTTGAGTGATTGTAGTATTAATATTTTAATGTAAAGTGATTAGTAAACTTAATTAATCAAACGTCTGTTTAAACTTGTAAAAGATGTAAAATTTATAAAAAAATAGCTGTAATAATTAAATTTATAAAATCTAGCTTCTAATTAAATTACTCTAATTAAAAATGATCAAAAATTCAAACTAACACCACCCCACAACGAGTCCTCAAGCACAATACTCACATCGCCAATGGGCACACTTTCAAAGGACAAAACGGTGCTCTTCTGTCCACCGGAAGTAAGCGACAGGAACTTCTGCCTCTGCTGGGGAAAGCTCGTGGCCACCGCCTCCTCGAACAGCTCGTCCGAGTGCTTCATCACCTCGCGACGTTTGGCCTCCTTCTCGGCCGCCTCCTTTCTCATTTTCAGCACCGGTTCGATGCGCCGCTCCAGCTCCTCCTCGCGCAGTCCCTTCTGAGCCAGGATCGCGCGCTGCATGCGGTTCAGCTCGCGCGTCACCCAGCGTGCTCGCATCTCGTCCACCAGCCGCTTCCGATAGCGGGCCTTTTTTTTCGATCGGGGGGATGAGGAATGAGTTTAGGTTGTTGCTCTGTCTTTTTGGCGAGCGTGGGAGTATACCTTGGCTTTTTTCGCCTCTTCTTTCTTTTCCGTCTCTATGGCCAATTCGTCTTTTCTTGCGTCGGCCTGGGCTTGCGTCTCATCCCTCATGGTTCTTGCTTCCTCCTCCTCTTGATTTTTTTCGACCCACTGCCTCTGCCACTCGTGGAATTCCTTGATCTAGAAATACACGTTTAAGTTAAACGGAAAAAATTGCAAGTTTTGTAAATAACGTAAATAGTACAAGGGATTTTTTCGCGAACCATTTGAATTTTACATGCAATCAACTTCAATACTGTAAAACGGAATGTAAAACGGAAATCTATAATACCTATTCTTCAAATGTTAAATTTTACCTATAAACTTTCACGCAATCAATACAGATTACACAAGCTCAAATCAAAACAACACCAATACTGCCCAAATCACCCCAATCCACGCCTCCACCCAAAAACCAACAAACATCCCTCACCCTATCGACTTCCCGATCGACGAACTGCCTCATCCAGTCGGCATCTCCGGCGTTTTCCTGACCACCGTTTCCCTCAACTTCACTGTCAGGTGCCACGAAAATCCTAAACGCCCCGTTGTAGTCGCAGAAGCCGATGCAGCGCGGGTTCAGAGGCAGCTCGTGCGCGTAGATGCCGGTGATGACGCGGCCCGAGAGGCTCTGGGTGATGAGCGGCTCGTGGCTCTTGACGAAGATGTCCCAGACCTCGACGGTGCCGTCGTTGCGGCCCAGGATTATCACGCTCGTTTTGCTGCTGTCCCAGCAGCAGGCTGTGTACCTGAGAACGGAGGTGAAAGATTGGTGTGAAGCTTGTGTATGGGAGGGTAATTGGGTTATTGGGTTATTAGCGGGAATTTTGAGTGGTTAGTTGCTTATTGAAAAATTTTATTTAATCTGTATCAACTGGAATTTCAAAAACGGTTGTATTAGTTTCCCGATAGAGCTCTATTAAATGCCGACTTATCGATATGATTAATTGATAGCTGGTGAATTTGATTTTTTTATTAACAAAAGGTTTCAGCGCCTTTCAGCAATTATAGGTATTTCATTTATTCCTCGCTTAATTAACCATTACATTTTAAACTTTATCATCTATAAAAAATGTCTTAATCGATCCATCAATAAACAGTGACTCTTTCTTCGCATCCTTGTTTCTCTTTTCGCGACAATCAAAGCTTACCTGTACTCGCTTTTCCTCCAGAAAACTGGATGATCATAATCCTCCCGCCAGACGGCAAAGACGCGCCCGCCGACGGTCAGCAGACAGTCGGTCAGCTGGCGCGACCTGACCACGTGGCTGATCGGGCCGTCATGCACCTGCTTCCGCCAGGTCCACTTGACCATCTCCGAATTCAGCGAGATGCCCGTGGAGAACTCGAAGCCCTCCCAGGACACCAGGCCGCACTCGCCCTTTGCGGTGCAGACGAAAATTCCGGCTGTTTCGGTTATTTGTGGGAAGACGGTTTAGCTTGGCTGGGAATCGCACGGGTTAATGGAATGCTTTTAACCGGTGTGAAATATTAAACGGGTATCGCGATCCGCGAAGAATGAAAGAATAATATTCGGGCTTTTAACGCAGATTAATAAACAATAAATATTCAGTCGATATCTATAAACTTTTATTCGCTTCACCCCCGCCCCGTGGCTTTCGAATTCGTTATCAATCCGTTCTCGATAAAAAAATCACAAAACGATAAATGATACGTAAAACTAAATTCTCATCGATTTCCTAGCGCTCGTAATAAACGCAAATTTTCACCAGGGACCTCCAGCTTCTCGTCCTTCTCCATCACCATAGTATAGCACTTCCTCGTGGCAATATCGTTCGGATTGGGACTAGGCTCAATTCTCTCCTTGCGCATCTTCGGACCTCGCAGACTCATGGATGTGATGACGGCGTTGCGGCTTTCGCTTGGGTACTGACAGACCAACATGTAGAGCGGCTTGAAGACGTTGTCCAGTACCTTGTAGGGTGATATTGACTGGATGAGGCTGTCGGGTTTCTGGGCATCGCGCTTACGCTTTTTCGCTTCGGCTTTGGGATCCTCGGGCGGTCGCCATCTGTTTTCAAGAGGGGATTGTAGCTTTTTAGTTGGGGATCGATTGGTGGATGGTTGATGATTGTAGGTTATTGGATTATGGATTATTCGTTTTTTTATTTGGATTGTTTAAAGTGAGTGGGTATCGAGATGTGAATGATTGTTAGAGTGCACTGGATTTAACGGTGTATGAAACGCTCTTTTTGTCGAAAGATCAATAGTGGATGAAAAATTCAAGGCTTTAAAAGTTGCTTTATTCAATTTAATTTAATTGAGATTGGAATTTTTTCTCGGCTAATTTATCGATTTACAAGTATAAATAGAATTTTATATATTTAGCAAATAAGTAATTCAATAGAATCAATTAAAGTTTAATTAATGTAATTTAGTATTCCAAATAAAAACAAAATATTCTCTTTTTATACAGTTTACAGCAAGAATGTGCAAGATTATTTTCGGAACAGAGCGAGATTTGTTTCAAGGTTTTCAGACAAGACGAGTCGGAATACCGTCTCGAGAAACTACGAAAAACCGACTATTTCTGGAATTCCCCGACATCTTTTTTCTCGAAATTTCCCTATTTTTCTCGGTGTGAAGTAAGTAAAGATTTTATGAAAAAAAAATTAATTAAATCTGTATTTATATTTGGAAATCTTCAAAATTCTAAAATTTCAAAGAAAATTAAAAATTTTGTAAAAGTTGAAGAACCTTGGGACAAATCAGTAACCCAAGAGTCAGGAAATTCTGAGAAAAATCTAATTTTCCGACGAAACGGCTTCCATTCAACGATCATTCACAAATATAAAAATCGGTAACAAACCATCAAACTTTCAATCCAAAAAACCATCCCTCAATTATTCCCCAACGCTCAAAATCTCTCAACGCCCTATATCCCTCATCCCCGTAAATCTAAAGCAATATTAACTTGAGATCCCAGAAGGCGATGCTGCCGTCCTCGCTGGAGGCGATGAACTGCAGGTTGAGCTCTTCCTCCGGCGCGTCGGCCGGCAGATCTTCGAGGATACCCCGATCGTTGAGCTTGTGCCAGGGCGACAGCCAGTCGATCCCCGTGATCGCGCCCTTCTGGCTCTGCTGCAGCGAGGAGGTGGCCGTTGGCCTGAGGATCCACGAGCCCCGCGTCGGCTTCATCCAGCCGCTCAGGCTTTTCATGACCGTCTCGTGCCTGGCTTGGGCCGCCGTTTTTACGACCACACGCTCGACCTCCTCGATTTTGCCGGTTATGTCCCAGATGACGATCTACTTGGTGAGATAGCCGGGATGGAACGTTTCGTTTTTTTTTCTCTTTTACGGGGGAAGTGGAATTTCGTGGTGCTTTTCGTTTGTGAAAAATTTACGGGGAGGTGATTTGGAAATAGCCTTTGGGGAAAAACAGACGTTACAGTTTCAATTTTAGAATTGTAAAATTACTTGGCCATTGGTGCAGCCTCCGATAACAAGATTTCCATTGTACGGACAGAACGAAACTGCGGTAACTCGCCTCTTCGATTGGAGAATGAGCTTCGGTCTGAGGCAGTCGTCGAAGGACCAAACGAGAATTTGATTATCATCAAGGGAAGCCTGTAAAAACAGCAATAATCAAATCACGCCCATCATAAATGAAGTCGACCAACAATAGCCCATCCCCATCTACCCATCAAATTTCCTCAAACATCAACGCGACCTCTCGAAACCAGGTCACTCAAACAACCCCCCCCCCCCCCACCCAAAAAGAAAAAAACCCACCCGCTCTATACAAAAGCCCCAAACCAACCTCCTCTTTGGCCTTGGGTCCGAGCAGGTTCTCGCACTTGCTGGCCGGCGTATAAACCGCGACTGCCAGCCCGGTCCACAGGGGATGCCAGCTGAGGTCGTTGATCACCCTCGGGCCGCACAATCTGCCGTCGAAGAGGCTCCAGCGCTCCGTGTACGCCCGTGTCCTCGACCTCAGCTCCGGCTTGCCGGCGCCGCCGCCGCCGCCGCTGCTATCGACCTCCTCGGCCAGCTTGGCATAGTCGTTCGCGTACACGTCCCAGGTGGCGTTACGCTTTATCTGTAAAGATCTCCTGAGCTGCTATCGATTGCTGCCGGGGCAGGTCGGGGGGGAATCTATTACGGCCCCGGCGACGCGTTAATTCGCGATTTAATAGTCCCGTGAGCAAGAGGGAGAGAGAGAGAGCTTGCGGAGAGATGAGAAGTTATGAGAGAATTTTGTGAGAGGGGATGGAGAGCGTGTGGGTGGTGAGAGCTTTTTTTGCGGGAGAGGTGATGCGTGAAAGGTCGAGAGGGGCGTGTGGTTTCGAGTGGGATTTTTGATGGGATATTGGATTTCGCACTCTTTTTGAGGTGGTTTACGATGCTGGAAAATTGTCGTCGGCTCGCGGGGCTGTGCGTTATGAATAATTGAGGTTAGAAGATTTCAAGAGGAATGCTTTTGACATGATGCTTCTATGGATTTTCGGGATGTTGAAACCGGTCCAATATTAGATATAACACCACTAGTAACAATACTCGTATTGATTATCCAATTCCCCAACGAATCAATAAAACCATTGCAATCATTACAAAATCCGTCAATCCCGTACCGCTTATATTTATCACTTCACTGTTGAGAATCGAACCTGTTTACAGATCTCGCTGCTGCGAGCTTTCAAGAAGGCCTCCAATTGCTTACGTTGTGCCTTGTCCACGGGTTTGGGCTCCCTCATCGGCTCCTGGTCCAGCTGGCATTGGCACCACGAGCTCACCAGATTCTCTATCGGCGTCTGCGCCTCGTTCTCCTTGATCGAGGGCACGACTTTGACCTCCCGGTCGACGAGCTTCCTAGAGACGTTCTCAAAGCTCTCCCGATAAGGTACCACCTCGACGTAGCCGTCACGCTGGTCGGCTACGGCTCGGTCTGTTAAGTAGACGGGGGCGTTTAGCTGGTCGGCGGTTGATTCTACCTGTAGATAGATTGAAATTTAGAGATATCTAGCTCAGAGTGATTTACTCTGCGATGTAAAATACTGAAAGTTGGTGGACATAGGTTTATAGATTAATTGTTTGATCTGATGTTGAATTTAAATAATTTTTTTAATTTAAAGTAACGCATTTTTAGGTTTAAGATTTCCTGCATAAAAAATGAATCATCAAAAATGAATAAATCGGATTCAGCGCAGTAAAAAGTTCCTACAAACGCAGCTGTAATAATTTTCCAATCGAAAACCTACATTCCCTTTCAAAAACAAAAATGACAATAAATCCCCACGTTACAACGTTCCCTCTCACTATTTTTCCACCCAACACCGGCAGTTAAAAAAAAAAGCCGTCTCTCCACTCACCCAGCGAATGCGTGCTCATATACGGACCGCGAAAAGCCAATAAAGAGCGCAAGCCGGAGATTCGGCCGGGTTATTAAAGGCAGGCGCGCGCGAGCGCAAGGCGAAAAGCTCATCCGGCAAATAACCGGCGGCCTCGGTATAGGAAACTGCCGCATAAAAGGGAAAGTATAAGCCGGCCTTGCGCGCCTCGATATTTAACAACGCCACATTAGGCGCGAGCGGCACACATTCGACGCCGACGACTCCGGCTTGCAGTAATAAAAGCGGCCGCGCGAGATGCATAACCGCCTCTGGCGCTCGAAAATTTACGGCCGGCCGTAAGTAGCCGGAATTTATTTCCCGCCCCTCCACTTCGCCCGGAAATTGAATTAAAAGTTCCTTCTTCGATAAAGTATTCCGCTGCAAGCTTTTGAAAGAGCAGTCAGCGGAATGTAATTTACATGTGAATCAGCTGCTGACAAGGCTTAATCGCGCGAGCTTGCGAGCGTTATATTCGCTGGGTGACGCTGGCTGGCCTCCTTTGTCGTATTTGGTCAGCGCGCGCGAATTACAAAGGGATATCGCTTTTCACAATGGGCGTAGCGCTGTGGTATCGCTACGGCTGCGTGATTGGAAAGAATTTCGAGAATGGTTTGCCCAGATTGCGCGCGTGTTTTGAACGATTTCAGCTTTGTTGGTTTATTCATAAGAGCTTTTAATCGTAAGTAAAATTCGCAATAGACTAGTAAATAATAAAAGGCATACCTCGATCTCGAAAAGCGGCCGGGAGCGCTTAACAGTCATCCCATCCACAACTTCGGCGCTGCCCCGATGCTTCCAGCTCTCCGGCTCGGCCGCCTTGCAGACCGACTTGTAAACCTTGGCCTCCTGCTCGCGCCTGTGCAGCTCGATGCGCCTGCCCACGGCGTCGCGGCTGTCTTTGGTAAGGCAGATGTAAAACTGGCCCTCGTCCTCGTTGGCAGTCGGGGCGTAGCCGACCAGCATTCGCTTCTCCGTGTAGCTCTCGATTTCGTCCTTGACGGGCAGAAAGTCGCTGCTCTCCGAGTGCAGGTCGATGTTGTCCTCGATTATCTCCTTCTTCACGTAGATCCAGGGGTACTCGGTGGTCACGTTCTCGTCGGGCACGCAGCCCACGATTTTTTGCGACAGAGGCGAGAGGTCGATGCGCACTACGCCGGGGATTCCCTTTTTTTTGGATTCATTGGTAAGAATGTTTCTTTTTGCCTTTTTTTTAATATTTATAGAGAAAATTTTATTTACTTATTCTGGGTACAATTTCTAGTCAACGCATGTTCGAGTGACACTTGTTTAGAAATGCTGAAATTAACTTTTAACAGATCTATTAGCTAAGAGTCGTCGTAACAAGCCTTGACTAGAAATTCCACTCCAAAATATTCTCAATTTTCTACGAGTGTCTACAAGACAAGAATATTTTTGTTTCCAACCCAAATCTTACATTTCATTACTATTTTAATGATCAAATAGTGGTAACATCAAATACAACAAAATTTACTAAACATAAAAGCTTGCCCAAGCCTCTTAAACACTAACTAGCGTCTCAGAATAACGTTTCTTGTGCAGCCCCTCCACTTCACTGCCTTCCTCTTCATCCTCGTCGCCCTCGGCGATGTCCTGGGCGACGAGAGCCAGGGCAGCGTACGAGTCGAGCTCGTACATTGTCTTACGGCGTTCGCGGATCGCTTCTCTATCCGGCTCTCCCCCTTCGTCACTCTCCTCGCCCAGTACGGTCGGCTCCTCCAAGAACATGACTTTTGCTTCTTTTTTTTGGCGAACGAAGAAATTAATTGGATGGATGAATTAGAGTGAGATGATTTTGTTGGCGGGTTTAATTCTCGACTGTATATAAAGGTTACAGTGAGATTTATAAAATTTGTAAAAGCAATTCAATGACTTCTGTATGATAACGCCTGAATAGAAGCTATAATAAACCATCATTCACGGCGACCCTTAATGAGCGCAGTATCATTGAAAAAGAAAGCTCCCCTTTCAAGCGAACAAACCCGTATGTCTTCTTGACTCGGCGAATGCAACGTGAGCTCACCTTTTGCTTTATCCTCCTCCTCCTCCCCCGCCTCCTCCTCCTCTTGCGCCCGCGCCACCTCCACATACTCCTCGGCTTCTTCTTCTTCTTCCTCCGCTTCCTGCCATTCGTAATCTCCGGAACTTAAGCTGCCCTGAAGGCTGTCTCTGCCTTTGCGTCTTGGCCGTTTACGTCGCTGCACGTCCGAGTCGTCATCGTGATAATGCGACTCCTTGTACTCCGAGTCCGAGTCCGAAGAGTCGATGTCGCTCATGGTTTCGTTTTGGAGGACTTGGATCAGAGAGGCTAACTTTGCGGGTGATGCGTTAACCTAGAAGGAATATTTGGGTTGAGCTTGAGTGTTCGTTTGTTTTTTTAATCGAGCCTCTTCTGCTCTATGCCTTTGTTATAGCTGCAGGTACCTGCGTGTATATAAACTCTGGACACTTTGCGGAAATGTAAAGTATGTAAAAGTTTGTAAGATTAATGTCTTAATTTTTTTTTCTATTGAATTGTATAGTATTAATATATGAAGAGAGGAATATAAAACGCGAATGCTCATTCAGTGAAACTTATGAATATCGATATCACCCTGAGTTAAAGAGGTGCTCGAATAACTGCTATATCGTCAAGCTTTATTATTTTTAGCGTTTCATAAAGGATATTATAAAGAATAAAGCAAGTCTTTATTTTTAAACTCTCTCCCGTGCTTAGCAGGCAGTCTTAAAGCGCAAGGAGAAAGCTGCTCGTAAACCGGGGCGCTGAGCAAGTTTTTTACGAGAAATCTTGTAAGTATTTTCAATCAACGCTCGAAACAATAACAAGCCATCAGGCTCGTCAAAACAAAAAGTCAAATACAATAATATTTGTCTTGGCTCTCAAGCCAAACTCTTCGCATATATACTCCCCGCGAATTTCTACAGTAGCTTTGTTTACGAGATTACAGTTGGGCTGTATACGCAGAGAGAAGCAGCAGCGGCAGCAGAATAAGAACACTCGAGGATGTATATACACGGGGGAAAGTTGGAGCTTGCGTTGTATAAGTGTAGCGGCATTGATAACCTCCTTTGAAAATTTATATCTTTGTCGAAGACGCGCGCGTTAACTCGGCGAATGAATATACCTCGTCGTAAAACGAAGTTGAATTAGCGCTCGCGCGCACGCGACTTCCTCTCTCTCTCCACTCTCTTGTCTCTTATCTTGCTTTCTCTCTCTACCTTTCCCCCCCCCCCTCTCTCTCTCTCTCTCTCTCTGAGTAATAAGAAACCTCAAATCGGAGTAAGACGAACGAAAGCTAGCGAGCGAGAGAGGCTGGATTAACGCGAAGTATTAACGCGCGCACGCGAGTCTTCGCCCTGGATGGATTCATCGTTAAACTTATCCGAAAGCCAAGCCGTTTAGAGGACGAGAGAGAGATAGAGAAGGAGAGAGAGAGAGCGGACGAAGGGTTCGGCGAACTCGCCGGCAGGAAGTGAAATAGTAAAATCTGGTTAAGTGGCTGAAGCTCGCTCGCGCATGGCTCTCTCTCTCTCTCTCTCTCTCTCTCTACCTTCGTCGTCGCGCTTGGAACCGAATGAAACATTAAATTCACGGTCTTGTGAATTCACCTTCGGAAACTTGCCGAAACGGCGTCGCTGATCCGCTGAGAGATCTCGAGAGCTAGCCCTCGGCGTAGACAAATATAGAGACGCGCGGATATCACGGCGGAAGGTTGGCTTTAATAACGTTATACGCTGCGCCTCTGTAAGCTTCCTAAGGTAGGATTTTTCGTATAATCGTATCAATTAGGTTCACGTTAGTTCCTTTACGTTCCTTTTAGTTTTATTTCAATTTATGAATACCACGCGAGTAGTGATTTTACGTCTGACCACACTCGCACCGTTACTACTTGCACATCCAACTCCAGTGTCGAAGACAAGATTATTAATACGAAAGAATTAAGCCCCGGCTCGCGAGAGCGAAATGAATCTCCCTTAATAACCGCAGACATTCATTTCAGTTAGAAGACAAATAAACAATTCGCAATAGCGGGCAAAAAGTTGGGGGCCGGAGTAGTTGGTGCCGGGGCGACGCCGCAAAAAACTTCGGCGCTTGGGATTACGGCCGCTCTCTCCAGTGCCAAGCGGCGGGCGCTGCTGTTATATAATAGAAAAGAGATAGCGCGCGGCGCCGGGCGGCTGGAAAGAGTATAACGAGCTGGCAAGGTAAACGCCGGAGAGCGAACTCTCGTCGGCGGCTCTCTCTCTCCGCGCGAAATCATCCTGAAAACTAATTTCAGCGCGCCGAACCGCTGCCGTTC
>JAPYZA010001204.1:0-22205 GCA_030522685.1 Eupelmus azureus | reverse complement strand
TTGATACACGACACTTAGTATGGAAATCAGTACTTGAAAAAGTTAATGAGAAGTCATTGTAGTAAAAATATTTTATAAGTAATTTAATTACTCTGAAAATGAAATGATTTTATCTCTCGTCTGACCGATACAAAACTTATCTACTTATAACCTACAAGTAATCAAAGATATAGTTATTTATAACTTCGGAAAATTAAAAAAATATTCAATGACTCTTATTACATAAATTTATACAAAAATAATCAGTTTTTGTATAAAATTCATATAATCATTACTAAAAAATATTTTAAGTTGTCTTCATTACTATATAATTAATATAAAAATGTGTTTTAATACTTTATTTTTTTACCTCAATCTGCTAGAATTAGATTCAAGGCCTTACAAACGCCTAAATAAATCTTCTTTAGTTGTCGATAATAAAAATTATTGTTATTCTTCATTTAACCTTACTAAATTTACGTCACATATTGCAATTCTACTAAGAAATAAGTCAGTAAATAATTTTAATCAAAAATATTCAACCTATCACTTCTACTTTACGTACACAAATATGAAGGATTAATCCTTAGGAAATTTCACAAAGAAAAATTCTCAACACAAAAAAAACCTAAAGTACACCCTAAAAAAATGAAATATAAACTAAACACTTGTAAATCAACGTCTAACCTCCTCGTTTCCACCGCTAGACACTTGTCGGTCAAACTCGCACTAAATATTGCAAGATGACAAAAGGTCGGGAGGACATATTTTATTTAACCTCGCGCCGAGAAGCTCCATACTCTTCCTACTCAGGGCCGCAAACTAAAGGCGCGTCAGCGCGTTCAAGCGGCCGTTGTAACCAGGAGCTGGCAGACGCGCAAACATGCACCTACACAGACGGACAGTTTCCTCTTGTTTACAAGCTGGTTAGGTCCTTTGGCAGTCGGACTGTCGGGAAATGAAGGGTCTGCCTTTGAAGTGAGCAAGTTAGTATTTGTCAAAAGTGGATCGCTACCTGCCGGGATTTGCTATGTGGCGAACGTTTGAGAATTTGATCATTGGGATAATTAGTTGTGGAGCGATTTTGTTGTTTAGAGAAGTGTTTTGATGATGAGTAGCGGGCTTTTGAGACGTAAGAATGCTGTTTATTGAATTGTGGAGTTATTGATTTGAAGAATTTATTGGCGATTTCTGGTTGGTTATTCAGTACTGTGAAAAATAAATGTTTAAAGTAAGGAATGCATTATTGTAAATGAACTATTATGTAAATATATAAATATAAAATCAATATTTTAAAACGTTCATTTATTAATGATTTAGAATTATTCAACTTAATTTAATACGTTAAATGAAATATATAATCATAAATTAACTTGATATATTCTGCATCTCGTAAAACCAAATTTACACTCGCCCTATTAAATTATCAGTAACTTTACTCGATATCTTAACTTAACCAACTCGGCCATCGAACTCGGATATCACGATTTATTTTAATTCTTCAATCGTATGAAACACTCGCTCACGAGTACATCCAGAATAATCGATGACTTCTACTGTCGAAAATCAAGCGCACATCCGTCGATCATCGATCCTCTCACTCGGTGCCTTCTTCCAAAGTTATTTGTATCAGCCTCCCAAAAGATTCACAAGAACTCGTGGAACATCCCCGAAGTATTCCGCCAATAAAGCTCGGCTCTCCGTGGTAGCAGCAGCAGCAGCAGCCGAGCTATTTACTTGTGAATATCAAACGAGCTTGAACATAGCCGACCCTCCGCCGGAGTAGGGTAGATAGTAGCAGCGCGCCGGTGTGCTAAACATAATACTACGCCGACTTGCAACAGCACGAACGATGCAGGGGAGCTGGCTGTGTGTGTGTGTGTTTATATATATACATGTACACGTACAGTCGAGGATCAAGAGAGTGAGAGAGAGTGAGAGAGAGTGTGAGAGAGAGAGAGGCTTCAACGCAGAAGTATGCGTTAATTAGGGGGTCAGCGTGGCAATCTGCGGATTTGCGGCAAGCCTTCCGCAGCCCCCGGCCCACACCAGAGGCCACATGCCGCGCGAACCCGATACGAATTCACGCGGCGGCGGCGGCGGCGCTGGCGGCCGACTCTCTGGTTCGGTGTGTGTATGAGTGTGGCTTGCTGGGTGGATGCGAGAGAAAGAGAGAGAGAGAGAGAGAAATGGAGGTGGCGTTTATGAGAATGGGAGGGAGAGAGAGAGAGGGGCAGGGATTTAGAGAAAAGCGACGCGTAAATTAGGGGAGAGAAAAAGGAAGAAGATTTGCTGCTGTAGGAGGATCCGGCCTCGAAGCCTGTTATATTAGCTTTTTTAAATTCTCGTTTTTTGCGTAGTATGAAATTTTAATTTTACTAATCTTTTTTACCAATAAATGAAATTTATCAAAAGTATTATGATCAAGTAGTAGAGAAATAAAGAATTAATATTTTAATTCGTTAATTATTCGCATTTTTATAATTAAATATTAAATAGTCAAAGAGATTTAATGTTTCAAATAACTTATTAATTATGTAAATACTCAGAGACTTTTAAAATTTGTACAGATACATATTGCATTAATTATGTCCATTAGCAATAAAATATTTTTCGTAGAAAACTATATTCTTCAGCTATCAATAAATTACCCAAAAACTAACACTCCAAACAACACTAATCTAAACAAGCTGCTACAACAATCACCTATTCACGCCTGTTAAGCCATTAAAATCACGGAAAGACAACAGAGTCCACCTATTACAAAAGCTTCCGAAAACCCACACACACCCTCCTCTACACACACCCATACCCACTCACGCGCATAACGCGCAACCAGCCTTTTGTATACACGTAAACGTTACAGCTCCATGCACGCGCGCACTTTGGCCAACCGTGATTAAAGAACACACGAGCTGTTAATCGCGATAGCGAGCTTCCGAAATCATTTATCATCGCCTTTTGCCCCTCCCCCCCTCCGCCCCTCGCGGGTCCCGTGCGTGACAGGGCGCGAGGCGGCAGAGGAGAGGGGACATAGAACCGATAAAATTGCGCTTGTTGAAGCGTGATTTATACGAGCGATTTTTTGCTTTACGAGCGCGCCGAACAAGGGATGAAATCGGTTTTTCAATTTTTGTGGACTCGCGGTAATTTAGTGCGCTCATGAAGCGAGCATTTTTATCATCTATACTTTGTATATGTTTTAAATTGGATACACACAGCCGGCGCGTTGTTGCGCGCGAGAGCCGGTGATTATGGGCGGCGCGTTGAGCGTGAAAATAAGTGACAATCATTTAGCTGCGTTTAATAAATGTGTGCATAATGTCAAACAATTTTTGATAAATTAACAGCGAAATAATATTTAACAGACGATCTACGTGATCAAGCGATCTATTACTAATTCGAGCCTATCTATTGGGCATAACGATTAGATCAAAGCAAACTTCACTGCATAACTCAAAAATCCTGCAAAATAAGTATACCAATTTTTCACATAACACACCCACTCCCCAATTCTTAATTCATACACTATATCCGCATACACCGCGTATGCATAACGCGCGGCTGCGGGCGTTAGTCACGTGCTTTATCTGCGGGGATGAGAACGGCTCCCGATTTATCGCTCAGCCACCTTTCCCTACACTATCGCCAGGGCGAAACCAGAGGCGTGTATATAGCGCAAGAGCATCGAGTGGCCGCGTAGGTGTGTGCGCGCAAGCGTAGCCAGCGCATCGAATATAATACGCGCGCGTAATGCATTGCTCTCGATCGGGCGATATCTACGTTAGCCGATTGCAAGAATACAGAAGTCACGGTTGCTTCGTGAAAGCGTTGGCCGTGATAAATGTTTTTAATTTTTTAGATGTATGTTGTAGTTGGGGAGAGGGAGAGGTTTGTAATGCATGGTATAATGAAATGGAAATTTTTTTTGGCGCATCTTTTGGTTTCAGATTTTCGATTAATAATTAGTTATAGATTACTAGGTAATGTTTGTGCTTTAGTAAATGTAGCTAAACATTTCAATTGAAAAAGTAACTTATATGCATCTATCTATCATATATACAGATAGTACAAATAAATCAAATACGAGTTCAAAAATTTTTTTCTGACCATATATCCTTTGCAACAATGGACGTACATACAAAGTAAAATAGCTTATGAATTAACCAAAATTACAATTACAAACCAAAATTAGCATTCACTTCTTGAGAGCTATTTATATTCATCTTTATTCCAATAATTAATATAGCATTGTAGGTAAAAAAAAATATATGTTATAAATTGTTTTCCATTACCAGGTTTCGGTAAACAATACGCTTTTCCTCTATTTGGTTCGTTAGTTTAATTGAATTCCGAAAGCATTATTCCGTCTTGCCAATTTACTTAACAGAATCAGCGGAAAAAACTTTGGTTAAAGCAACGTAACATTTACTCTCTTTGCGCCCACGCAAACTTTCGGATCAAAACATACAAGAATAGCCACCTCATCGCAAATGCACACATATACACCCAGAATTCGCGTGCGCTTGGAATAAAACGAAACGGGAGAAGCGCATTCATCGAGAGTTCGTACGTGATCCGCCCTCCCCCCGTTAGTGGAGGGGGTTAGCTTTCGACTGGTACAAAATAGAATTTCAATTATCGAAACGACCCTTTAACTCTAAATAATTTATCTGCACGTGTTTGTTGACTTTGTTGCCGCGCAGAGCCAGTAAAAGCATTGCGCGCTTCTTTTTTGTTACCCAGACTGCCGAGTGATTTATTTACCTGCGAACTTTAATATGGTAAAGGGAAAAAATGACAAGCGCGGCTACGACTGTGTTAGTATAATCAAAAGGGTGTTCAATTAAATTATTCGTTTGCTTTGCTTGAAACATTGAATTTTCATTTATCAATTAAAACGAAAAAACGTTTGCTTTGATAAAGACTTAAATAAAAATGACTAAAATGAAGATTATTTAACCCCTCATTTAACATATGCTCTCTGTATTTACCTTTGAATGATGCTATAAACTCGAGCAAACTCTCAGAATTAAAAACACTTTTGATACATACAAAATAATTTATTTCAAAAACTGTAATCTTTCCATCGCTTAAAGTCAATTAACCTCTAATCTTTATCCGCAGTCTCGCCGATGATCTGGGTGCCAAATCAGCTGGTCGGCGCGCCGTCCGGTACCAACGTGACGATCGACTGTCATACTGAAGCCCACCCCAGGGCCATCAGCTACTGGATGTTCAACACCTCGATGGTCCTGTCGACGGATAAATACGTCACAGAGATCGAGGAGAACAGCTTTCGCACCCACATGCGCCTCACAATAAGGAATCTGCAGTCCGGAGATTTTGGGAACTACCGATGCATAAGCAAAAACTCGCTCGGCGAGACTGAGGGTTCCATTAGGCTTTACGGTAAGTGAACAGTGAATTCGTAACTTCGTGACGTTAATGAGTGCGATGGATTTTTTTTTTCTTTGAGTAGTCATTTTTGAATGAGAGATAAATTAGTTCTTAATAGTTACTGTGTTAATAGTGATGTAATATCACTTTAATAAAATCAAACCGTGATTTAATTCAGCAATGAAATAATTATGTTAATGTGTTAGAATTTAATTATCAATAATGTAGAATAATTTTGACATGCGTGAAATGCAATTAATGTTTTTGAATGTCATCTATTTGAAGTATGTAAATTATTACATTTAAATTCATTCGTCAAATATGAGTATCATTAATTTTCATTTATGTACTACACGGACGTTTAAATTTAATACCATATTTTGAAAGAATGGTTAAAAATATTCGATTTTTATATAAATTTTTGTCATCTAACTTCATAATAACATAAATTACTATCATATACCTTTATTTCAAAATAAATTACCATTAGTAAAATATGGCAGAAAAATTTGTATGAAGGGTAAAGTCAAAACAAGATGATAAAACACGAGGTAATATGCCAATTTTAACGGGTATCCATTTTCTGTTAACTAACGACGTTCATTGTACATCAGCGAATTAAAATCAATATATCAATGTAACGCCGCGGCAATAAAAGGAGCAAGTGTTATCACCGCGGCCCAGACAATTTTTCCTCTATTATAGAGAATAAATCTCGACTGATTTGACATCGGGGTTTGTTTTAAAATTAGTTTCGCGGTGGCGCCGATAAATCTTGGGCTGCGAGCGCTCGCGCTTTGACGCAACGAAAGCCAATTAAATCGCCTGTCTGTTTCAGAATTTTTTAAACCCTCCGCGCCGCCCAAAGCAACGGAGATAAAGAGCAGCGCCAACAAAGAAGGTGAGGTGCATTATGTTATCTTTAGCTTTACTCTCGCTCCCGCAAAAAAAGCCCTTCGCAATCGACTAAAAATCCTGCCCGAAGGAGAAACCCCTTTTACCTGAGGCGAGCGCGCACATGTCCGCGAAAGTGGAAAAAATGCAGAAAATATTATTATGAAAGTAAAAGAACATGTTTTGCTTGCTAATAAAAATATGTGGATTTGAGAAAGTCGATTGGATATTGTTTTTTGGGAACAACGTTAGGTTATTATAGTGTGTTTTTTGTTATTAAATGTCATCTGAGAACTTTTTGGTTTTGGCACGCTTTACGCTTCAGTACTATTTAAATATAACATACAAATGACTAATTGAAATAACTACAAATGATTACAATTTTTAAAATAAATACCTTTATAAACGATAAAGTTAAATAAATTAGAGCTATATAAATGCTGGAAAAAGTTCTATTGTTGACTCAATTTTGGACTTTATTTACTGAAACCAACAGAACTTAAACTTATGATTTTAATTAAAAAAAAATAATAGAACAAATTAAAAAGCTTTTTATTTTTAATATATAAAATTGAATTAAGAAAATTTTCCAAACTACAAAATAAAAGCTTTAACGTCTAAAAGTGACTTACAACAAAACCATCCGCTCGTACCTGCTTCCAGATATTTATATACCCGTGAAAACTAATGCCCCCGTTCTGCGGGCGTCATAATTCGGCGAACTATTTGGCTCTATAGTGTGATATTGATACTATTTCTATTTATCATTCGAATTAATTTCTACTGATAGCCAATAATATTTTTCTGATCCTCACTGAAAATGCATAAAGTTATTTTTCGTAGTACGCTATATTTAAATTACAATATTTTTATTTCACTGAAAATTTTATACCTCAATAAACTATTTTCATTTTAATTCTACTTTATTGATTAAATCATATATTTTTATTTAAATTGTATTTCTCTTCATTACATGTACATTCTCTATAGTTTGCTAAATACGAGTATCCAAACAAGTCAATTAAATTTCGACAATAGGTGTTTTTGCTTAATAAATAAAATTTATTGCAGAAATCCGAAGTTTAAAAAACTCATATCCAAGCTTATTAAAAAAAGTGTTTTTCAATAATGGCTTAAAAAATTTAAGTTTTAATAATATTTTTTAAAGAATTAAAACCAACTCTGATTGATGTCAGTTAACAGAAAAATCGTATTTTTTCCTTAAATTAAAAAGTACAAGTAAGATTACATGTGAATGTAGTTCAATGATTATGTGGAAATACAAGTGCTTTAAGTATAAAAGTACATGTGCATGTATACTTGAAGTACTTTTTCAAAAATACAAGGCACTTAAGAAAAAGTACCTAAGTACTTGGTTTAGAAGTTCTTTTTACATCAGAAAATTACTCAAAGCATGTTTTAAAGTATTTAGTATTTTAGAAAAGTACTTTTTAACGATTACTTTGTATTTGATAAAAGTACTTGAAATGATTTTTCAAACCAGTTGCCAATTTCTGGCTGATATCACAATTATCTGATAGCGTATTTAAGTAAAGTTAGTAGTCAAATCGAAGAAACAGCATCAAATAAAATATGAATTTCCAATTTCCTTTTTCGCGTACTGCTGTACATTTTACAATTAACGGCTTCACGTTTTCGTCAATCGAAATTCTTATTAACCTCCTTTAAACAAATTTGCTGAGAACAAACCGTCAATCATTCCGGATATGTATCTTAAGATTCGTGCAGAACAACCCAGAAAAAATTTCTTATTTTTGCTCCTCAACATTCTAAACTTAGCTTTTCTTTTTCACGCTCGCGCGAACCCGTTTCCTTGAAGCGCACGCGAGCAAGAGAAAAAGAGAGAGACCAATCTCAATATGTTGCATTATTAAAGCTCTCTTTCCTCTCTCTCTCTCATCCTCTCTTTCTCTCTCTCTCTCTCTCTCTCTCTCTCTCTCTCTCTCTCTCACCCTCTCTTTCTCTCTCTCTCTCTCTCTCTCTCTTTCACCCTCTCTTTCTCTTTCTCCCCCTCTCTCTCTCTCTCTCTCTCTCTTTCTCTATCTTCCTCTCCTTTTCCGTATCGATGCTGCTGCTCGTCTCTTTTACCTCGAAGTGGTGTATCGTACGTGTGTCTTGACTTTCGCTCTTGTACGTAGGGAGAGCGACCACCCGCTATTCTTTTCTTATCTCGCTTGCTCTCTCTCTCTCTCTTTCTCTCTCTCTCTCTCTCTCTCTCTCTCTCTCTCTCTCTCTCTTTCTCTCTCTCTCTCTCTCTCTCTCTCTGTCTCTCACTCTCTCTCTCTCACACACACAGACACTCTTGGTAGGAAATATGAAAAATAGCTTCGACAGCCCGGCCCTATAGGTGTGTAAATGTATGTATCGAGGGGGGGTGCAAACGAGGTCGGTGATAAAGCGGCGATAGGAGGGCCCGATAGCGCACCCGATGAGCAAGCGAGCAAGAGAGAGAGAGAGAGCCGGAAGGAGGGTGTGAGAAACATTTAAGGGATGTGTTGAATTACCGGCGTATAGACACGAGGTGGGATGATAGCTTGCCCTGCTGCAGTTTATCGTATCGGGCCAATTATGTGTGTATAACGCTTATCGCCGCGCGTACGGGCCTTGTTAGAGAAACAAATGTCTCCCCGACGGAGAAGGTATATCGCCTTGCTTTTATCGAATGTATAATCGTACTCACAAAGCAATTTCAGCAATGAAAATTGCTCAGCGAAAATAATGGCACAGAGCTGTTCGAACGATAATTTCATCCCGAACATCGCTCGCTAGGTGCATTTGCGGGCCCAGCCTCTCGCCTCCTTGGGCTTTTCATTTTTTAAGCGCGGCAGGCTATATCACATCGACCGCGGCAGGGCTTAACAGGTGACCTAATTAAGTGCATTTAAAATTCAATTACCGCGGCGAGCGCGCGATACAGACTCCGCTCTCCAACTCTACCGGCACACACACACACACACACACACACACACACACACACACACACACACACACACACACACACCCACACTCACACACACATACACAAAAAAAGAGAGAGCGCCGCACAGCCGAGATAGAGAGGAATCATTGGCCGAGCCGCGTTTGCACGTAGCGCGCGCCAGACAAACTGCCTCGCGTCTGAGATATAAAGATAGGAAAAGAGCTGGTTTACGCGGGGAGGATGAACAAAAAAAAAAGAAAGAGAGAAAGATGGAGATAGTTACGTGTTACGGAGATTGCATTGTGGATATATAGCGTACGCTGCTTGCGCGCACATACACTGTTATTTCTCTCCACCTCGGGCTGCGTCGTTTCCGCTGCGGTACCGCGCTGCAGGCCCCCGCCGCCTCATCCGATTATACGGCCGCTAAACGTGCGCGCAAGCCTGCGCCTCTGCCTGTGCTCTGCTGCCGGCCTTCGAATTCGTTACGGGTAAGCAGTTCGTTTGGCTGTTTTAGCCTCCCCCCTCGTGCACCACCCGAGTGTGTAGTTGCCGAGGTCTAGACTTGCGCGCGTTGGCTGCAGGTAAGCGAATTACAGTAAAGTCTGAATGTCTTTTGATTAAAGGGATTGATCGATTTGGGTGGGGATGGGAGTTCTGTTAAAGACCGGTTGATAGTTTCTTTTTTTTAGTTTTTGTCTTTTCTTTGATGGTATTCATCAGTAAGATTAGTATTCATGTGGTAGGAGATCAATTTGCATTTTTATTGACTGTTGTTATTTATTTATTTAAATTCTTCGTTGCGTGAAATTTTTAATGTTTGAAATAATTTGTTGTATTATTTACTTTGGCACTAAAATATTTATTAAAAAATGTTTTCTTTGAATAAATTTAGATAAGACAAAAGTCCTTACTTTTCATAAGTCAACAATTTTATTGAAAATTTTTTTGTCATCACATAATAGAATAAATAATTTTTATTATATTATTTTATTGAATTCTTTTTTTTTATTTTGCTTTGAATTTTATAATATTTACAGTAAAGTGCTAAAAAAATTGTATACTAAAAAACTATCTATATGAGTCTTTTTAAATTTTAAAATGTACATGTTATATCTGTGATAAAATAAGTAGAAATATTGCAGTTTATTCAGCCCGAAAACCTGTTACAAATTAGTCGTGAAGATATAATTCCACTAGCTTAATTTAATTATAAAATTAGGTTTATTTGAAACGATACTTTTTAAATATTTTTTTAAAATTAACTTTCGAAATTTAAACATCAAAATCTTATGATGTAATTTCTCACATGAAACCTTCATTTTAAAAGTACAAAAACTATAAATTATTCGCAGATTCGTGAAAATAATCCAAACATTTCCCATGTCCTCCTACAAATACCCAAAGTCATCGATAAAACCTTTATCTCTCACATCAACCGAAATCCCTATAAAATCAACGCCGTATCCAAGCACCATTCCTTTCACAACCCCGAGATCGACATCCAGCCGTAGACACAATTGGACTCGGACTCTAGCACGAGATCATATATAGCCTCAGACAGACCAGAGAGAACAAGGGTCGACGTTCTCTCTCTCTCTCTCTCTCTCTCTCGGCCAATAAGGAGCATCTGCATAGCGGAACTTAATGTGGGCACGCGCGCGCCGAGAGATGAAATTAGTCCATCGAGGCCGGGGGATGTTTAATAATGAGTGGCCGTACGCTCAGTCTCTCCGAGGACGTCCATCGATCGTGTAGCCCTAATTAATTATCGCGCGCGGGCGCGGGTGGCGCACCGCGCGTATATATGGTAGAGAATAATTTCTGGCATTTGTCGCGCTGGCGCGCGTGACGAGAGATAGGAGAAGGCGCGGGGTAGTAGTCGAGTCTGGCTTTTCCGCTCTGGGCTAAATTCACCCGAGACACATTTCGCGCGTGGGTGGGGGGAGTAAGTTAACCTAATTGATAAGTTACTCCCGTCTGAATGAGCTCTGAATGATAAATTTGAAACACGAGCCGCGACATATCTGGAATAATTTGCCGGGGCGCTCGCGTGTGGAATGATGCATTGTGCCGAGCGATTTTAAACTCGCGCGTTGTATTAGCTAGGCTGGCGCGCGCTCGCGGAAATACGTCGCCGGTTTCTCGTAACGCGCTCGCAGATGCGTGTCGCTTTGTTTTGGTGGATACTTGTCGGGGTGTTAGATATGGCGTTTGGATGTTTTTGATTTTTTTTTTTTTAAATTGAAATCTAAATTTTTTGTCAGTTTATTATGTATTGCAGTTGCGTGAATAGTGAACAACCGGATTTTAAGAAATTAATCAAGTAGGGTATGATTTTAGATATTTTAAAAATTTTTTGAATTTAAAATTATTCTCGTTTTAGTATTGTCTTGAATCTGTGATCAAAATTCTAAGCTTGCAAAATTTAATATTTCGCTGCAAATTCTTCGAATTGACATCACTCAGTAAAACACAATAAACGTTTAAAATAACTTTCGACAGTATAACCTTACAGTATCTGTCAATGAAGATGAGACAAAAGGGAAAGTGAATGCGAGCAATTCTAAGACTAAAGACGCAATAGGGAGATCTGCGACATTCTGTCTGGCAACGTCTGTCACGAGTCTGCTTAGCTTCAAGAACGTTTTCACCACACACACTGGGGGTGCACACGTAAAACAATGGGAATGGCATTTTCCGATATTCTACGGCTCATATTGCTTGCGGGAAATTTGTGAAATCGTATTTGTCTAGAGAATTTCATAACTTCAACTTCTAAAGATAATATTTATTGGATTACCAAGATAAGGGAGAACGATGGATTCTAGGAAATTATTGTTTAATATAGTATAAAGGGTTTTGCAAATCGAACTTGCCATTGAGAAAAAAAAATGAAATAATTACTAGATTGACTAAAAGAAAATTGTTTTTCCATCTTATTAAATAAATTTCAAACTTTATCATAATAAAGCAATATTTAAAAAAAGGCGACGATATTAGTTACAAGTTCTTTTAGTAGTCTTTCTCACTATATTCACCCATTTTTTCAGTATGAGATTCTATTCTAGATAGAGTTGTTATGAAAACTAGTGGACAATTATATAATATTTTTTAATTAAAAATAGATATGAAAATATGAAATAATATTAGACGTTATTAGAAGACAGATTCAATTATTTATTTTATTGTTATGTGAGAATTTTATTATTCATTTTAAATAGTATTTATAGTTAGTATTTAGTTAGTATTATATTTTATAATTCAATTTATATGACTTTATGTATTTTTTTATTATGAATTACAATATTGTTTTAAATCCAACTCTTGATTTGATAAATTCTTTCATGATATACTAACGATATTGATGTTTTTACGAATTTTCTACAATACACGTATTTGTAACTTTAAAATAAATGAAAATATATTTTACAAAAACTATAACATTAATTTCAACTATAAAATATAAATATTAAACGAATGTATGAAGAAATATGTAAATAAAGTTGCAGAACGTACATGCTGATCGGAACATTTTCATTGTAACAAATTCTTACTCTAATCATATTTTTTTCATTTTTATTTTTACCTTTTAAGAAACGAAAACTTCAACTCTTTCAACTACACATTATACCCGAATTTTATGGTCGAAAGAGCATTTCATTACGTCGTAAACAAGACGCCAGAGTCGAAAATTTTCTTAAAGAAATTCAGTCCTTTCAGGGGAAAAGCTTGCACTTTGTGCCCCACAATAGGAACCTTAACTTATCCCTTTGACTTTTGTCTTAGCGCGTCGTCTCTAAAATTACAACTTCTGCAAGGCCGAGCGGCCGCGCACACACAATACTTAATGAAAAGAGTACATACAAAGCTGAACGCAAGCGAGGCACTCGTATATAAGATGAATTATACGGGACTCGTGTAGAGAGAGTAGCAGCATTGAATGAAAACACGAGAGAGAGAGAACGAGCATATACAAGACAAGGGCACTCGAGGGCCTAACATTAATATGCGCGCACCCCTTAGAACTGAGGGCCAACCTGGGCGCGCTTGGGGAAAACTCATAAACAGGCGCTATCGAGCCTTGAGAGACAAAAGAAGCTGCTTGAGATACAACTACTCGCTTTCTCATCTACTTCTTCTTCTTCTTCCTCTTCTTGTGGCATTTACCTTTCCCTCCTTATGTTATATGTTAGCTTAAATATTACTAACGCTTGTGAATGTGAGTACATAATGTGTAAGACAAAGTATTTTTACCGACTTCCTTTTGTCTTTTGTCATTGTTTTTATAAAATACATTTATCCATATTGGCGCGGGTGGTACACCTTCATTGTTTGAAGTTAAAACAAAACTATTACGGTAAATTACTATTTTTCTGATTGATTTTTTAAGAAGTAAGCGAAATATTTTCACCCAAAACTTCAAATTTAAATAACATTGAAAATTTACTCATGCTCTTAAGAAAACTGGATAGCATATAAAAACTATTTACTATAGTTCCTGCACTGCTGGAATGTTTTGTTATGTATAAAATTATACATATATTTATAATTCTCTGATAAAATTATTTTATTAAATTTAATGAAATACTCTTATTTTCAATTCTACATGTACCTCTATAAGCTCCATCCGTCTCTTTCTTTATTTTTATTTTTTATATATATATATCTTTTCTTCACATTTCCTTTATACGTACTCCATATTTTTCTTCCCGTGTCCACTTTCTCTCGTTTTCCATCTCTCACGTTTTTTCTATCTTTGCCGACTGCGTTGGCCCGCTTATAATATATTCTCTTGTTCTTAGCATACAGACAGGTCCCGGCGGCCATATTGTTGGGAAGCCGCGCGTTCACTCGCTCGTGTGCACACGCGGCCTGGACGGGTATAACATCATCCTGGGCAAAACAAAGTTTAGCGACGGGCGTATTTAAACTTTTATTCGAAAACTTTTTAGTGGCTTGCGAGAGAGCATAGTAGAGAGAGCGAGAGAGAAGAGCAACACACAGAGTAAATGTGCCCCGTGCAGAGAATGCAGGGGTCGGGCTAAAAAGACGGGAGCATCTCTTCGGACCTTGCTCTTTTGCTCGCGCGTTTTGTACAGCGCGCGTGAAAGGGACGCCGAGCTTTTAATGCCAGATTAAGGAGTTTTGGGCGCTGAAAAAAAAAAAAATTTAGCGGACCGCGCGAGAGTAGATAAAATATTAATAGTCATGAGGGAAATGTTTGCCGGCTTGTACTACTCCGCTCGCGCTTTAGAATTCTTTCGCGCGGGAAAAATCCAATCTGGCTGTCGGTTATTTGCATGCCGCTGCCTTGCGGTCCACGGGGTTTAAGCAAGTTCAAGGCGAGACAAAAACTTTTTTACTTGGGGAAACGATAAATATTAAAACGGTGCTTGTAATAAGAGACGACGATTTAAATAAACTTTCTAGCGATGAGACGAGGAATCAGTTGTTTATTTGCGAAAAATGTTTACAGTGATGTAGTGCTATGTCTACCTTCTAACAATTTTTCGTATCTCTACGTTTAAAAATATAGTCTTAATAAATTTACTTTAGTTTTTTTTTAATTATAGTGAATCTTAGTTACTGTTAGTGAATCTTAGTTACTGTTCGTGATAAATTTTCTGTAGCTTTTATTAATTATAGTGAATTATTCTGGTTACTATTTACAAATCGCGAAAGTATTACAATATTTTATAAAAAAAACTATTGTACTAAACTTAAGTGATCGGTGGTAAATATTTTTTTTAAATAAATCAGTTATTTTTGTTGTGTAAGTTTTATGAACAATATAGATGTTTTAATGAGCAACTTGCGCTTTTATCCTTCAAATAACGTCAGCTTTCTTAGTGAATTTTTTCTTGTACAAAACAGCAAGGTAATTGATTTTAAAATCTTTTTTTTTTGCTGATTTCAAGTCTTTTTTATCTTTTGATTTATGCAACTTTATCTTTCCATTATAAATGCAATATTTTTGTCGCAACAGTTGGTTCAATGCAATGTCTTAATAAGTTTTTTACAATTTCATTGGGTAATCTGTTTTGAATTTGAAATAAGTCAAAACACTCATGAATTTCAAAATAAAAAGTAAAATTTGTTCAAAAAAATTTCTTACTCATTCTGAAAAGCGTATTTTTCTAAAAGATCAACAATACAACCACTATCACTAATGATTATTTGAATTATTTCAAAAATAACCGTTAGCCCTTTAACTTTAAAAATAAACGTAATGAGTCAATTTCCCTCGCAGATCGTAATCACCTACTTCATTTCTTCCCCGGTTAAAAGCGCTTAAAGTGTTTGCCGATGCCGCCGCTATCCCTGCAGCACTCGTAAAACGTAGCCGCGGTGAAAAAGAATGCAGCAACGGTAATGATCCCTTTTTTTCTCCTCTCGATGCTCTCCACCCTTTACAGCAGTCTCTCGCGCGCGCGCGCGAACTTCGAGGGGTTGGAATGTACGGGCGCGCGTCTGTTGCCGAAGATGCACACTTGGCGATGCGCTTGTATAATCGAGTGCAACAAGTTGGACGCTTTTCAAAAGTCAAAGCGTACGAGAGCGCTGGGGGGAGGGGAGCGGGGCAGGAAAATGTAGATTTGTGAGCTTTCGTCTTGAGGGTGATTATGCATGCTTCCGGGGACGCACTTTCCCCTGTCGTCGTTTCCGGCTGAGTTGCCCCTCTTTTACTTTGGGTATTGTTTGTCACTTATACTGGCGCTTGTTGTGTCGGAGAAAAGGTAAATGGTTATTTGTTATAATTAGAGCAAAGTAACGCGCGCTCTCACTATGAATTATTATGTGTACATTTTTAATAACTTATGTATTTGAAATATTAATGTTTTATGAAAATTTTATGTAACTGTAACTAATTAGCTGTATATAATTTATTTTTTATTTTTTAAGTTTTTACGTTGTGTGATGTAAATGATAAAATATGTATGTATATAATTTGTTATAGTCGTAAAAGTAATTAATTATAGTAATTCTTTAATTTATTCATAATTTGATTTGCTGAAAAAACATTTACCAAGCAAAAGAAAAGAGTTACAAAATTTTAAACTGTTTATTTCTGGCATGAAAATTCAAAAAACTGGAACCGATTCGAAGAGTCAACAAAATTAACGTTAGAACTTTTATTACTGTCACTTTATATGCAAAAGAAGCTCATTTTTAACGATATTTTGAGTTTGCGCATACGCGTTTATTGGCTTTAATAAATTTTCAATAAAAGCAACACGAACGTACGGACTGCACTTTTCGAAAGCCGTGCCCGTGCATTGAATAACGTTCTAAAGGGATAAGTAGCACTTGCACCGCGCCCGCGAACGATGTACAGAGTACATGCATGCGCCACCGCGCCCGTTGGAAAGTCGTAACAAACTCGTATTTTTCATTTTTTATTACGGTCCTCCATTCATAAACGTGCATAAAATAACGTAACGATCCTCTTTTCCGTGTTACCGCCCATGCAGCCTTTATTCCATCAAATCGTTGACTTGAAAAAAAGCAACAGTCGAGTGATAAGTTTCCAGCATATGCGAATAAAAAATTACGAATTTAGCAATTATTTAAAAACGAAATACCTACTTGAAGTACTGCAATTATTTAATTAATTTGTATCTTTAAAAAATGATTTTATGCAACTACACATTGCATGTAAATATTTTGAAATTTGATGTTCCTTCAGTAATTGTTTTAATAATTTTTAAATTATATTAGGCATTAAATTCAATATAAAAATAAAACAAAATTTACAACAGGAATTTTTTTTAAATTAATTTTTTTATTGTAATATTCGTATGATATATAATGATACGTGTCATCATTTTTTATGCTTTTGTAGATTCTGAGATGCTACATACCCTTTTTACAATGATTTTTTGAAATGATATTTCAATTAATTATTGTTGGATATAGAAATATTTGAATATTACGTATTGAAAATTGTATAGGTAAATTTTTTTAAATTTGTGTTGGGAGCAGTAAGAAAATTTAGAGGTCATTTCAAGGTTAATTGACTTTTTCAAATAGAATTATTATTTTTTACCCAGGAAATGAAAAGAGCGGAAACTGTTACGTTAAGGTATGTGTTGAAGACATTTTGTTTAAAACACTTTTTACGATTATTCTTACTTTGTAATTTTAACAGTCTAGAAAAATTAAATTTTCAATATGTTACTGTAACATTTTGTTATCATAAGTTTTGATAAACTCAAGATTAATACTTTACCTTTAAATTGAAATATAGCAGCATTCTTAATATAATAAATATCATAGAAAATTAAAAGTAAATGTAAGTTCACTAGATATGTTCGATATTTTGTTGTAAGTACTGTAGTAGAGCTTAAGAAGTTAATATTTTTTTTTTAGAGATTAAAATTTAAGGGATTAAGATAAAGTGAGTTCACAGATACTAAAAATAAAAATACCTCGATAAACTAATAACGCGCGCCCTTGTACGAAAGAGAGAGGGAGATAGACACGGAAAGAGAGTCTTTAGTCCGACAGGGCTTGTATGGTGTGGAATAGTACGTTGATAATAAAAACGCGTTGTACATAGTCTCTAACGGGCAATGCCGTGCTAATCAAGCACAGACGATCTCCCTCCTCCGTCGATCAGCCAAAAAATCAGCACCTTCCTGCTAAAATGACCGAGACGGCCTACAGCAATCCTGTGAGTGTTTGTTTGTCGTGTTTTTACAGGACGCAAGAGCACCGCGGCGCCACCAGCGTCGAGGCGCTCGACGACCGTCTGGCCGTCCCCGTACTCCCCGTATTACCCGAAGCGCACCGAGAGGCCAGCCCTGCGCGAGCCCGAGTACGACAGGCCCGAGGAGAACCGCGGCCGTAGTAGCAGCAGTGGCAGCAGTACAGGTGAGCTACATATATGCACACGATAACGTGTCGTCGACTTCATTTGCTAAACCCCCAGCCCCTGGCCCTTTAATCACCGCGTGGCCCGAGATGTATAGGCCGAGAGAGCACGGCGCAGTAGATCAGTGCCGATATTGTGTACATGTGGTAGACGCGTTTTGCGCGACAGCTTACGTTCTTTTCATGAAACGGAAAAACAAGCTATTCTGCACCATGCACTGTCGACCTTGGGCTCGCTTTTCTTTTTTTTTTATTCTGCTTCTAAAAAGAATTTTCGATAGACTAATTCAGGGTAAGTAACTGTTTACGAAAATATTCTAGAGTTATTTGTAAGTTTTTATAGTTATTTTATAGAAATGAGATACAAGAATATTTTGTAAAAAAAGGCGTGAAAATCTGAAAGTCTAAGATTTAGAGTAAAAAAAGACTATAGTCATGAGATTCTATTATCAATTGTACTCCTACATCAGCATTATCATTTTAAATCTTGGAGGACGTGTCAGGCATAGTACAGTCCCTAAACAATTTATTGCTGAATACTGTGACGTCGTAAAAAAAAAACAATAATAAATTATCAATTAATACCATTTTAATAATAATTTTTTTAAATCTTTAGGCTTTATCTATTAATACCAATTCCACTAATTTGGCAGTAAGTAGGGAACTTAAAAAATTATGATTAAGTTTGGTTTAAAGCAGTAATATTTTTTATAAAAAAAGGTAAAACAAAACTTATTTAAAGTTTAGTCATAGTTTGTATATAACAGATCTAAGAACTAGGAAACTTATTACAAGTTATATGTATGAATTTGTAACTTTACGTGTTTCTAATTTCCAAGTATAATAGTATAAACCTGTATTACAATATTACAATAATATTGCAATAATATTGTTTTGGTATTATTAATGTTTCATTTACTAATTTTCTTCTGATTCGTAAATTTTCCTAGCAAAACAAATATATATAAAAAGTTTCAAATTAACTAGAAAACTATCAAACTTCTAAACCACGGGATTTGATTAAACTTTGTGTATATTACATTCTATTAGCTCATAAAAATCGAGTTGTCAATATTCTTAGGTTGTTTTTAAAAAATCTTTCAATACTATCATGTAAACTTAAATAATTCAAAAACAAATACATAAATAAAATAAAATATACAAGAAAAAATAACTTTTCATTTGGTTTTTGTAGAATAAGAAAAGATTTAAAAAGACGTGAACAGATTAAACACTTTAATTTGTTTTTAACCATCTTATCTTTTTCCAAATGGTTAGAACTATTGAAAAAAGTAAAATTGAAAAATTGAGCTTCTAAATTAAAAATTCGTAAATCACAGTAATTTTAACAATCTAATAATTAAGATGACGTTTAACTCTTTTTATTATTAAAGTTACGAGAATCCACTTTTTATATTTAATTTTCATATTTGAGAAGTTATTGCTTTAACGGAAAATAACAGAGTGACGTCGACATATTATCAAAACATTACAAATTCTATAATAAATACATTTTCGCATTAGCTGCAACAAGTAGCATTTCATATCAATGTAAAAATCAATCAAAATAAACAATTCCAATTACGACACAATGACAAAACCGTCAGCAATCCAACCACTTCATTAACAAGTCACGTTACTCCTTTGTGGCGACCGCGCGCGTGTTCTATTACACGAATAGCAGATTTGACCGAAGATATTCGCGGCGTCCAATCGGTAAAATTAAAGACGACCCATTCCGCTAATCGACCTAATCGGATACTATGGCGCGTCCGGTGAATATACGCATCCGCAAAGCTCGATACGCCGCACACAGAGGACCAGCTGAACGCTCGCAAGCCTCCTTGTATATGCGAAACATAGGATATTCACACTCGCAATGAGATGGGCAGAAAGAGAGGGGGAGGGTAGAGGCGAGAGTGTACGTGACAGAGAAAGTAACGATTGCAGGTTTATTCACGTGTCCGCTTTAGTGTAGATAATGATTTAAAATATTGGCAAGATTTGTTATTTGATAGTTTATTCTATTATTATGTAGCTGAATTAATGCTTGGGTTACTGTAAAGTTGAAATTTGGTGCAAATAATTTTGCCGGACTGCTGTAATAGGATTTAAAATATTTATAAAGTAGCCTGGGATTTACTCACTTCGTATGCACAAGAATCCAAAACATCAGAGTTCGCATATACTGAAATATTCTAAAAAAAATAAATGTGAAAGATACCATATTTTTAGTAATATAAGCAATTTATTTCCTATTATTATTATTATTTTGCAGCTAAGTTCCTTAATCATTTATTAATATTTATAATTAACACATTAGATAAAGCCAATTTCCTACAATTTTTTGGACAGTGTTTAAAGATTTACTTGCAAAGCACGCTAATTCAAACTTAATTTTCGCAATTAGCCTTCTGTGAATTCTAGAATAGCGGCCATTCAAGAAAATTGCGCGAACGACGAAATCGCGCATTTCAAAGGAGTTAACTGATTTTCAACGATATCAGAGAGCGCGAACACGCGCGCATGTGTTAGGCGCAAGAGAAATGAGGGAAAGAGACAAATCGAGGGCTCACACGTAGAGAATTCGCACGCGCGTTTTCGATGCAGCAGGGGGCTTCCTTCTCTCTCTCTCTCTCTCTCTCTCGCACATACATACACACATACATACACACACACGCTCCTTTCTGTCTTGCTTACTCGCACGCCGTTGTGCACAGTCGGAGTTTATCGGTAACGGTCGCGCAATGGCTTGGCCTGGGTATTTCTCGAACGCTCACGGCATTATCCGCGTGTTCGCATATATACACACACGTACACATACGTGTATACGTACATATATGTATGTATACGGATGCGTTTCGTTATCGGCAATGCAAGTGGCAACATCAGCTTTGAGAGAGAAATAGAGAAGAAGGAGGAGAATATGGAAGAGGAAGAAAGAGGGAAAGGTAGATTATAACGCAAATGCGAGATAGAGAGAGAGAGAATCCATGGGTACACGTGTTGGAGAGCTCCAAAGCCCAATCTGAAATATGCATGGACATCCCTTTCTGTGTTTAGTATATATGGAACATTACGTAGCAACAACACGCGCTGCTCTTATAGCACCCCGTTAATATTAACCACGCGAGTCGCGCACGCTTCTGCAGTTTCTCCGTCTCCTCCCGGGTGGCTCAGACTCAACCCTTAACTCTCTCTCTCTCTCTCTCTCTCTCTCTCTCTCTCTCTCTCGCTCGCTCGCTCACTCTCAACTCTCTTCTTCTTACTTCGACGCGGCTCCTGGAAATTTCGCGATCTTGAATGATGCATACATCAAGCTTGTACGTAAAAATTCTCCGACTACTGTTCAACTTTGAAAAGAAATACCATTACATTCTGCAAGTATTGCGTAGTAATTGTTAATTGAATTTCAATTAAATTATTATATTTTATTACATTTATTTTTTCGGATTTCAAGTTTGTAAATGCATGTCTTTATAAGTGAGTGAATGAGAGAGTGAAAGAAAGAGAGTTAGAGAGAGAAATTCATAAGTAAATGAGTGAGAGTGCATACCTCCAAGCACCCCTGCTTGGTTAAACAGGTCAATTAGGAAATTTTTAATGATTTGAAATAACTGTAAATTTTGAAGATGATATTATTTTGATATATTTTAATTTCAACTAAAAGGAAGTATGTTGAAAATTATTGTAATTAATAATTTAGCTTTTAATAACAATCTTATATTTGTTGTAGAATCGAACCTTTGAATTAAACGTACAAGCATATTTATTCATTTAAAATATAATAATTGGATTATACAGTATTTTAGTATTCATTTATTAATTGATCATTATCATCAATATCAATTTGTAAATAAATGCACAGACAGTTTTCAGCCAAATAAATTGTGAATGTTAATTTTATTTATAAATATTTATAATGTCCAATAATTTACATGCTACAGTAATTGTATCAAATTATTTAATTGAACAAAAAAAATGTATTTTACTAACACTTGATTTTTAATCATTGCCGCTTTTATTCACAATTATTAAATCTCCATGCCTCACTTTATTGTCAAAACGTCAATAATCCGCAAAAAAATTGCTCAAAAGTATTCTTCAACAAAAA
>JAPYZA010001203.1:42861-56662 GCA_030522685.1 Eupelmus azureus | reverse complement strand
TCCATGGAAATTTCCTCCTCTTGAAGAGGAGGGCCCAAAGTGCAATGCTCGCGAGACTTTCGAGACGTTTCGAGACAAGAATCACGATATTCTTCCGTATTTAAGTACAAGATGCACATAGAGACAGGTACACATAAAGGACGCAATTGCGCTGGCCTTCGAGACTGGAAGACTACTTGTACATGCTGCTGTTTACGTAGGAGAGAGCACACGGGACGCGTGCTTTCGGATACCTGCATGTGATTTTCTTTCCTTCCTTCATACTTTCAGCGCCGGATCATACGCCATCGTTGAACATACATTGTGTAAACACGTACGAAAAAAGCCCACGTTACATAAGATGGATTTTATTAATCCACGTGCACTCTTCGTTACATCGAACCGCAAGTCGAAAATAAATGTTAAACGCGAGAAACTGGAGTAGCAGTGAGTGTTGCCAGCGTTTTCTTTAAAGACAGATGGTTCTTTTTTGTTTTTGCGGAGAGAGTCGAGACTTTGGTTTAACTTTTTTCTTATACAACGTTTATTTTCTCTATTTTGTACCTCCTATTGTAATTCTTCTCTTTTGTTGATATACTTGTAACTGCGATGCCACGAGATCGACCCTCGAGAGGGACAAGACACGCGGTGTCTTAAACTTATCTTCGTCAACGAGAGATTCAGCCATTGTTCGTGTTCGCGACGTTATAAATTATTAATTATTGTATCGGTTCGATTCGAGTCGATTTGCGTGCAGTTCGCCGATATCCAAGAGAGTGAAAGACATTTGTACAGTGAGGTTTCGAGCGATAGCGCGCCTACGACTGTGTGAGAATGAGTGATATTAATTAGAATTTGTTTGCTGAGTGCTAAGAGAAAAAAATACAAGTAAAAAAAAAAGTAAATAAGAAAATCATTCGTGTGCCAAGAACAATAATTTGTTGTTACGTAATAAAAAGAAGAGAGCGCAAGCAACGTGCGCTAAATCATCAGCTTCGGTCTTCGATCAATGGTGCGAATTTTTTTTTAACGGTCGAGACACACCACGTGCGTGTTTAAATGTAATCGATTATACTCTAGTAAATGCATAAGTTTTTGTAAATAAGTTGCTTGCTATAAAGCAAAGAAATGAAGAAGCGAATAAAAAAAATATATCTATTGTATGGAAAAAAATAGAAGGAATTTATGGAAATTTGGGGCCAGAGTTATACATAAATTTATACATAAATATAAATATATATAAATACATGATATATATTTTACTACCAAAATTTATATTCGAAATTTCTACTTCGTTACTGGGTGTGTGATTGTGTGGCTTACATTCCACGACCAGGCTTGCACTGGCTCGACCAACTGTTTCGGTGCAGAAAATTTATAGATTACGCGTGTTAGTGGCAATCCAGAGTAATACATTTCGAATGTAATTATTTTATTGTATTTTTTCACGACCGTTCTCACTGATTATCGTGAAAAAAAGTAAAAGTTCAACTGTAAAAGTTTATACAAAGGAAAGTTTTCCTTTAATTATGTAAAAGAGGTCTACAAAATCTTGTTGTCATAGAAAATTTCTCAAGGCTAAATGTAAATTTTCCAAGTCTGGAAACTGAGATTTTAAAGTAAAGATTATAAAATAATGAAATTATTTTTTTTACCTGGTGGAAGATTTGTTACTTAGTGTGTGATAAAAAAAATTTTATTTTTATTTACCTAAACTGATAAGTTTTCTATGTCAACGCTGATAGGGAATTCTTATTAAAAGCCTCGAGTGATTACTGTAGAATTGAAATTTGTATCTGGCTACTTGTATACTGTGATCTCTGTAAGGTTAAAAGAAGCGAATATGTATATAATTAAATTGAAAGAAGAATGTTAATTGATAAAAAAAAGACAATGTATACCCTTTCTAGAGAAGATTAATATTATAAACATGAAAAAGTATACATGTATTTGTGTATAAAATATGCATACATACATGTATAAACAAATGAAAAGTTATCTTTAGTTTTTGTTTACAAAGTGTAAATAATTTATACTCGAGAATCGGTGTACAAGAAAATGCACCAATGGCATATATTATAGATCTTAGGGATGCTAAAGAAACTACCCTGGCGGGGTGAAACATGGTGAAAAGAGTTTATATTGCGTAAACATAAGTGAGATATGTGTATAAAAATTATAATGCCTGTAAAATTTTAGAATTAGAATCATTTTATTATATTATATAAATTGTTACTGAAAAATGATAGATACGAATGTTGTAAATATAGACCTATTTACTTATTAAGAATGAACATTTATGATTTGTTTATTATTCCCTCCATTAATTTTTAATTTATGACTCAATTATAAGAAATAATTTATTATTTCTATTTAACATTTATACATTATCATTTAAAAGTTATTCTTAAATTCAAATAGGAATGAATCATTTTTATTTTAAAAATATTTTAAATTAAAAAAAAAAATAAGTGCTAATTTAAAAGTTGTGTAAAAAAAATTTATTAAAATAATCTATTTACATCTATTGGAAAAATACAATATCGTCTGCAATGATCGAGGTTGAAGACCTTACGTTTCCTTCTTCATCTTTGATTTCTCCATAACTTAGTCTACCATTTACTAAGACTCGCTGACCTTTTCTCATATAATTATATACAGTTTCCCTCAAGTTTGGCTTGAAAACACAAACCCTGTGCCAGTCAGTTTTTTGCATAAGATTACCTGAAATTATTTATTTTATAATATCCTAGATTAAAATGGTTATTTTAATAATGTATAAATTTTACCTTCTTCATATTTGTAGTTAATATGAGTGGCAAGAGAAAATATTATAACCGGATGCTCTTCATTACCACGTTTCTGTGGTTCAGCACCAACTCTTCCAAGAAGCGTAACTTGGTTGATTGCTAGAAATCAAATTTTAATTATAAAAAAAAATAGTACTAAATGAATGAATAGATACAATCTTTTTATAATAATAAAAGACTTTAAAAATATTATATTTGAATTTTGTTTTAAATATATTGATTTATATTAATTTAATTTAATATTATTTTAATTTTATTTCAATCACTTTTTAATCAATTAAAATGAAAGTAAAATAAAATTTAAGAAATAAAATTGGACTTATTTTTGAAAAATCGCTTTGTTTAAAAATGTAAATTAGAATAATTTCAAATGCAGAATTAAAAAAACGTAAGTCTTCCGCATAGTGAAAGGAAACTTACTTTTCTCTATTTTGGAAGCATCAACCGTGCTCGTGTAAGCTCGAACAAGAGAGTAATTAATCCCTCGAATTTGCTTACACGTGCTTGCGAAAATCTGAAAGAAGTAAACAGAAGAAATGATAACCTCAAAGTCAGCCCATTGTCTCAATGCTTGCATTGTCGTAATCTTAAAATTTTATGTCTCTTACCTTGTTTAACATCATCTTAAACAACTGTACAGTAAAGGCAAAGCTAATATGTATATAAATTCTAGAAAAATAAACTATATATTTATATAAAAACGCGCTGAATTGCGCTTTCGCTTTGTACACGCAGAAAACGCCGGGCTTTCAATTTCCTACATATATATATATATATACACAGAATCACGCTCAGCCGGTAAATCCAGGCAGCGCGCAGGGGTCGTGGGCTCGTGCGGGTCTTGGGCGATATTGGAAAAAAGCTTGGCGCATGCACCGCCGTGGACCGTGCCGTCCGTGCCGCGCCGCGCGGTGTAAGGTATATATATCTATTCCACGCCTCCTGCACTGCACGTCATCATAGGCAAGAAGCAAGAACTATATGTCTATAAGTACCTAGCAAGTAGAGACACAAGTATTCTAGAAAGCCGGTGTCTGCGCCTTTGCGGAATCAATTGCTTTGTACTTACAACACGCAGATTCGCTCTGATTATTGAGCCTTTTGACAAAATTGTAATTCTTTATTATTGCATCTAAAAGATAAACTATGGAGTCGAAAGAGAAGGACGACAAAACGAGCGAGGAGGACTCGCGGACACCCTGTAAATACGGCTCCGACTGTTATCAGAAGAACCCGGATCATCATAAAAAGTACAAGCATCCAGACAGTAATGTGAGCGCTTTCATTGACATAACCTACAATCTTTGTTTATCAACTTTATTCTTCTTCTCTGCGCCAACTTCTTAGAACATGCATGCATTAAACTTTCAATAATTCTCTTGCTTTCTTTCAGAAGGAAAAGCCCGATAAAGAGGCTAACAGCAGCAAGAAAAGAAAGGGCCCCGAGAATAGCGCGGAATCAAGCTCTGATGCCGAGGAGCCAAAAGCCAAAAAGCCGAGTGTCTCGCCAAGCTCGAAAGAAGACGAAGATGAACCAGCTTCGGAACAGGTACAAGACAAAGATGAACCAGCTTCAGAACAGGTACAAGATAAAGCTGCAGAAAATTTAGCGGACAATGGTTCGGTTAAAGAAGAGACTAAACAAGAGGATAAAGCTCCAGAGAAGCTTGCGGACAAAACTCCAGAGAAACCTGTCAAGAAACTTCCAGAACAGGTCTCCAACGACAAAGCCAAGACAGAGAATATCGTTAAAAAAGACGAAGATCCTTATGCTGACACACGAAAATTGATTTTGAAGTTCTTTCGCGTCCCTATGCCCGTTGACTTTTATAAATTTTATGACTTTTGCAACGAACTCAAACCCAGTGATCCTTCCACGGCATTCAAAATTGCTGATATCAAATTGGTGGGACCCTACGATATACTCAATGGTCTCATAACTAAAAGTACACCAGATGCAAAAGACTTCTTAACACATTGGAGATACTTTTATGATCCTCCAGAATTTCAGGTGATTATAAACAATATCATAATCTCTCTATATAATTGTATATATGCACAAAAAATTGATTTTATTTCTTAAATTATATTCTTTTATAGACAATATTAAAAGGAAATGATAAAGAAGGCCTACATTTTGGGTATTGGAGAGATAGACCCAGTTCAGAACCAGCTTTTGTTGCAACAAACTGTTCTAATGTTAGTCACAAAATTAAACCTGTAGCTGAAAATGTTTTTGGTGCTGTCGCGTAAGTTACTTTATTATTTTTACTTAATATAAGTGAGATATTACTGTGTTTCTCGATAGTACAATACTATTATATAATTCTATAATTTATAGGAATTATTTGGAAGAAAAAGCCAAGAAAGCAAATCCTTTTGAAAAAACAGGCTATTTTAACCTGCTAGGAAAGATAAAGGCATATGCTAAAAAATTCAATATTCCTTTAGAAACTCAAACACCGAAAATGAAGTCAAGGGAAAAGAATGTAGTTGCAAGGACAATTCATGGTGCAGGCATCGTTTGTCCTTATAATAAGAAAACACAACTTGGTTATAGAGAACTTTCAGTCACTGATAGTGAGTAACCAAGTATAATTTAATTATAAGTTAGGAATAAAGTACATTTAATACAGGAAAACTATGCTGAATTTTCCTTGTTTTACAATGTACTACTGATTTAAATTATATATAACCATTATAACTTTGAATTTCATTTTTCAGACCAATTACTAAAAATTGTTAAAAAAATTGATGATGCAAAAACAGAAGAGGATAGAGCTGCTGCTCGCGTTGAACTTGACGAAGTTGTAAGATTAGCTACCATTGCTGGTGATGAATGTGATTTTGGTACTTGTCTAGAATTAGGACACGATCTTTTAAGTACTGGCTGTATTCACGTGCAAAATGCAGCATTAGATGTACTCTCTATTGCTTATAATCAGCTCGACCGACAACTGTTTTTAGAAATTGTTGAAGCGCATATGAAAAATCGTAAGAAAGGTATAAATACCAGTGCACTTCCAAATGCATCAAAAGAGTGTACTAAATTTTTCTAAATAAATTATTTTTTTAATATTAATTTATATGTATAGTTTTTACAAAATATTGTACCATTTTGCTTATTTAAATAAAAGTAGAATTTTTTTATACATATTTAAATTGTACTCAAAACTTATTTTTATGTAAGAATCTTACAACATAGATATAAAATAACTATAAATTGTGGGTTCAACTTTTATTAAAATTTATATTTTACATATTTTTAAATTTATGATTTTCATGAATACTTAAATATCTGAAGAAAAAATTACTTTCAAAAATATAAATTAAATTCATTTTTTTTTTTTCATTATAAAATGAACTTTATTTTCTTATATTACAAAAACTATTGTTATATCGATTTATAACTTATATTATAATAATATAAGCCTAACAGTTTATCGCCTATCAGTTTTTCCTGCCTTGCGTTTACCAGAGAATAAGTGTTTGGGCATTTTGTTTCCGATAAACCTATCAGCTTCACCTTTGAGACCCTTTTTAGCAACCTTCTTGCTTATTGCTTTATGAGCTATGTTCTTTAGCTTGTGTTTCATCTGAAATACAACGAATGATAGTAATTAATAAAAAGCTTTGCATACAAAATTTCGTAAAAATTATTATTAATGTAATTACCACAGGGTCTTTGACGCCCATTTCGTCTCTAGCAGGTCTTGAACTGCTACGAGCTCGTGACGTTGATTGCAGTCTTTGCCGTTTTCGATCAACATTCTGTGACTCTGACCTACTTCGTTTCCTCGTTTTTGTGAAGTTTGCCTAAATTTTTAAATAAGTTATCTTCATTGTTTAAAATTCAAAATAATTATAGAGAAAATGCGTTAAAATTCTTACATTTTCTGTATCTTCCATATCCACTCCCAATTCTTCCATTTCACTTCTAAGTCGAGTTACTGAACGATCACGGGATCTAGCAGCTGCCGTACGAGGTATAACAGGCTTAGTCGATTGCTTATTAACTCTCGACTCATCTTTCATAATTACTTTCTTTTCACGAATTTGTTTTGCTAATGCTTGAATCTCTTTCATTGTTTCAGTTAATTCTGGTACTTTATAATCATAAATGCCAGCTTGTATTCTCAAGTCTTCTTCTTTTTCTAATTCATTTAATTTCTAAAATTTAAAAATTAATATTAATATTTGACAACTTGAAAACTTTAATACTTAAAAATAATTATGGATTTATTGTTACCTCGAATATTTCAGGATCAATGTAATCTGCAATATTGTGACCCTCCCAAATTTCTGGGATAATATCGAATTTCTGTTCACCTTCAATGTCGTAATTCTTCTTAAGGTCCAAAACGTAATCATCACCCAATTCCTCTTCAATTTCTCGTTCCAATCTTTTCTTTCTTTCTGCCTTAATAGCTCCCAATGCTTTCTTTTGTAGAACACTTTCTGGTATGCAGGGAGGCCTCGGTTTACTATCCCTTGGCACTGGTTGCGCGACGTGTAAACGGTTTAACATATTTTCAACCTATGATTTTAAATTATTAGAAATTATTTGAAGTGTAGATAAAAGTAATTTATTGTAATCAAATAAATTTACCTTTTTTGTTTTCATTTTTTGATCAACTCTATAAGCCAATAGTTTTTCACAAGCTTGAGTTTTGACATCCATTACTCCAAAATCTGTAACTGTACTCATTTCAACAACAGGAATATCTTCATTATCTTCAAGTTCCTTCAATATACTTCTTTTTTCGCTAGGAAGCTCTTCTAAACGTAAAACATCAACTTTGTTGACAACAATAATTAAGGGTTTACTTTGGAAGAGTGGCTTAATAGACTCAAACAGCTTCATCTAAAAAGAGTTATGATATGATATTATTTTAAATTTACAACAAATATACTGGCTATGGTAAAAAATTTTTTCTTCAATACCTGCTCTTCTAAAGAATGTCCACATTGTTCAGAAATATCAAAGACATACAGTACAGCAGCTCTTAAATGTGCTAAGGCAGTTACAGCTTGCATTTCAATAACATTTCTTTCTTCTAAGGGATGATCTAAAATTCCTGGAGTATCGATTACTTGCCATCTCAAATACTTATAATCTGTGTGACCAACATACAATGATTTTGTTGTGAAAGCGTATGGTTGAACTTCCACGTCAGCTCTAGTGATCTAAAAAAAAGTTTAAAAATTTAAATGTAGTAAGATGTAACTAAAAGAATGCAGCATTAAGATAAATGCATTCTTACTTTGTTAATGAAACTACTTTTTCCAACATTAGGGAAACCGCAAATAATAATGGTTCTTGTATAAGGATCAATACTTGGCAATCTAGCCAAATGTTGTCTAACTTGTTCCAGATAAGTTAAATTTGTTGCTTGTCTTTTCATAATAGTGGCCATCCGCCCAAGTGCAGCCTTTTTGAGCTGTTTACAGCGATACAGTGAGTCTCCATATTTGAGTAAACGTACGTATTCTTTGGCAACACTGTAATCAAAATTCAAATAATTAAGGTACATAAACGTGAATTGAGTAAACCAATAAAAGCATAAATATAACAAACCTGTCAACCAAATGCCTGGCTGTATTGACTTGACCCAAAGCTAATTTATAATGGTCTTTGTCATAGAGAACATTCATCAAGTCAGCATAAAATGGATGAACATCATCAAGTTTTGGAAATTCTTGTATAATCTGACTCAAGCGATCGTGGAAAGTCTGCTGTGCAAATTTAACTTTTCTTGTGTAAAAGGCACGGATTCGAGAAATGGCATACTGCTTATGGATGACAGTTGGAGTTTTGCGTTGAACTTTTGATAAAGTTATATCAACGAATTCCTAAAAATAAACATAGCAGCATAAAATCTGTTAGTAAAATTGAAATAGAATTTATTTAGAGTTAAGTAGGTGTTATACAATCTAATAACTATTTTAAATATTCAGCACAAGTGATTTAAATAAAAGACAACATAACCTCTTGGCATGACAGCTTCGACTTACCTTTGCCGTAGGGACAACGGCGATCTTCTTGAAATTGTAAAGACACGACATGGTGCCTGTTATTTAATCGCTTGCCGGTGAAAAACTGTCACTTTGACGATGATAACGATAGTTTTTGTTGTAAAAATTAAGGGAGCAAGCGGCACATGTTTTCGCCCACGTGCCCGCAAACTCGGAAGAAAGATCGTAAGTAGATCGCGTCAAAAATACACGAAACCAAATTCGGAGTGGGATGGCAGCAGCGTCGCTCTTTGATGACAGAGCCGCTGCTCTTGAAGCTTCCAAAGTTTGAACTGTAAGCTAGGATCAATGCAAGTAGTAACAGACCGAGTCGGTAAGGCATTCATTTGGCTAAAGGGGTAACTGATACCAACGAATATAGACTTGTACAAGTCTATCTTCGTTGCTGATACAGTGATCGTACTACGACCGCGTACCTACATTCATACGTAATGATTTTGCCACCATAATTTATCTTAACTTTGCTTTGAAATTAATCATATGTATTCCATTTTGAATATTAATTGAACTGAGGTTTCCCCAGCTAACTGCTTAAAGTCCATTTTTTTGTTGAAAATCGAACTTACTGAGTGAGTTTGGATGAGTTGAGGCTCGCTCTTCTTTATAGGAAATTCATAGTTACCGAAAAGTTGTTATTTGATAGAGATAACTCATGTTCTTCGAAATTGACTCTGTATTTGAAGATAAAACTGTTAATAATATGATTTATGACAAAAAATTGATATTCCCAGTTGGAAAGTGGAAAGATGTAAAAACAGATAATATGAGAAATCGATCAAAATTTAGCTAAAAATGGCCTAAGCACCAACTGATAATACACGAAAACACGAAACTTCATATCTCCTCGAAAAATTTTATTGCCACCACCTGTCAAAAATGGGAAGAATTATTATTTCGACACTGTAACGTTTTTTGAATAATGCTGGATTGTTCTATTCTTGCGTTTTTACCAACTTTATCAGAAATATATGTACTCATTATTACTTATCACTTGTTAATTATGTTTTCATTCTTTCTTGGATAGTGAATTTAAAGACAATATGGTGAAGGAGTGACGGGACTAGCAAAATTACCAAAGTCCATTCTCTTAACATTTTGCCTGTCATATACAGCTGTAATTTTTTTCCTATAATGACAATACTTAGTACAATTGCTTACTAGTATGTACTAGTTACAATTTATTATGAGCCGTATACACGTACAGACATATTTTTAAGTTAGTGTGATTGTCGAAAGAAATCATAGTGTCGAAAAATTGTTAAAAAATTATTCTAAAATATCCTATTTTTATGCTCCAAATTTTGATCATTATTCGTTTATTTATTTTTTTACCTACTTAACTTGTCTTCTTTTATTCTTCTAATAAGATAAAATAAAGAAATGACAGTTTTACGCTAACATTTTTAGGTAGTTAATTTCCAAAAAAATAAGGAAATAATTTGTACGCATTTTTTATCCCAAAACAAAACTATTCGCTATATACCCTCATTCTCAAAGCAAAGTAAAATGCAAATTGTTTAGTATGTAATGTTTAAATATTATTCGACCAATTTCATAGATTTATAATAACTTTCAACTGAATTGCTCTACCAGGCCATACATTTTCAAATTCATCCTCAATACTCCTCAGTGTATTATAGTAGCAATCATAAATTTAGAAACAGGTGAGATGGGCGCTAAATTATAGTCAAAAGTTTAGCTCAAGAGATAAGGAAAAAAGCCCCGAGAACCCAAAAAGATCGATAGTTTTCAATAAGATCTACGACTGTAAAGCTTGAAAGTCGTCGAACAGCTTGAAACAAGAGGATATGTAGGTAGGGGATTTTCACTCATGTACGAGCCCGGTCGGCACCACTGTGCAATTCGTTTCTTGTTTTTTTTTTTTTTTTTTTTTGTCAGTCAATCACACGATCAAATCTTTTAGTTACGTCCATATTATTTACGCATTCATATAAAAAACGTATGTCTTTTATGCAATAAGATCCTTCCCTAAAGTTGAAAAGGTATGGATCAAACAGTTTTTTGTTTAGATGTTTTTGCTTGGCTTTAAAATAACATAAATTTTATCCAATATCCAACAATACAATCATTTAAGAAGATGCAAATCTCGATTTTTACTTACTAACCTATTTCTATTGCAAATAAGTTTATAGTAACTTTTATTGTTACGATTTTATCCCAGTCTCCTTTACCGGATTTTAAGTTCTGTAATATTCAACTAAAATATTGAGTAAGAAAAAAGAGTTTTTCATTTTCTATTACTTAATACCTATGGTTAATAAATTTACGTTTTGATTTTTTTAATTAAGACTTTACCTTTATTTAATAATTTTTAATTTAATTGTAGTATGCGTAATCACTTAAAATTATTTCCAAAGAATAAATTTAGAAATAAAAAAAATACAAAAGTATTGAGTAAATTGATTTAAAATTCAACAATTATTGTGAAAGCAGAAGATAACTATACAAATATAAAATGAGAAATAAAGGTAGTTTGCTACAAGAATAACTCAAAGCTAATCAATGAAAATAAATGAAAAAAGATTATTGAATTCAGTAACATAGTACTAGTTGTAAATAAAATGGGTATTATAACAAATAGTAGCCTGTTGGTTTTTAAAAAATAGCGTAATATTAGATAGAAGAATATAAGTGAGAATAAATATGGATTTCAGATAATTAATTGTACAAATTATACAAGGAGTTAAAATATAGAGGTATTATAATAACGGATTAAAATTATAATGATGGATGAAATTGGTAACAGTTTATTTCAATGTAAACACAAAGAACTGAAAATTCCGAAGCAATTAGTTGATATAGTCGCAGAAGACATTAACATCAAAAATTTTAAAGGTACTGAATTTTATTGTATAATTAATACTTGAAAAAAACGGTCGAGTTTGAATTAAAAAATTTTTGCTTTGTATGAAGGATATTGTGGATTCTGACTGTATCCAGAACTTGGGGTTGTTTTTAATTTTTTTTTTGTCAGGCAAATCCTGTCCAATACGAAAAATTAAAATTTTGAAGTATTTAATTTATTAAGAATGTAAAGTGTACTACAAATAAAATTATTTAAATAAAACAAAAGAAGTCGTTAAAGTAAAATTTTTAAATTTTAATCATAAACATGAAGAAGGGAGAGTAGTAAAAATATCTTAATAATACAAGGTGTTAAAATATACTTGAGCAAGAGTTTGCAAGATCCAAGCACCTGCCGCAACTTCAAGGATGTGTGTAACGATAATCGAGTTAAGAAATAATGATGAGAAAACAGTGTTAAAGATAGGCAAAAATTCAAAAGTTGGAAGCACGCTCCATTCTCTCTCCACCGTGTCTGCAAGCACTAGAGTCCCGAGCTTGCAGGAAACGAGCTTCACATCCGTTCCTTCCCGTTTACATTTCCTCGATTCTCTTTGGAAAAAAAAAGCCCGCAGACGAGTAAACAAAGGCTAGAAAAAGCGCAGGCCATTTCCCTGGCTGCGGCCGCTCGGTCGTTGCGTTATAGTTACATCTGTTGCGCTTTGCGCGGGCCAGCTCGCGGCCTGCTCGGCTCGTGCGCTTGCGCGCTTTCCGCGTCCTGGCCTGCCGACCGTGCGCGCAGGCGAGAGAGAGAGAGAGAGAGAGAGAGAGAGAGAGAGCTGGCTGCCTGGCACCAGGGGGGAGGCGGCCGCCTGGCAGCCGCCTGCGCGCTGGCGAGCATGCGTCGCTCGGCAGCTCAGTGGAGCGCGCGACTCTGTGCCGAGAGCAGGCACCACGACGAGACGAGCGCAGAGAGAGATCTACATCGCGGCGCGCGCTTTTCGCGCTCGTCTCTCTCTCTCTCTCTCTCTCTCTCCTCTGTCCCTCATCTTTTCCGCGAGCGAGCGCGCCTTCCGCGGGAGCCAGAGGCAAATGTGAATTTTTAAACGCCGCATAAGAAGGATGTAGCGGCGCCAAAGCAAAGGCACCAGTTACGCATTCCCTTTTTGAATTATAAAGCACTCGCTCGATCTCGCCGTCTCTGCGTGCAGCTTACGCGCAGCCTGCGACTCTCCCTCTGTGCCTGCCTGGCTGCAGCCTATCGTTTTCCTCTTTCTCTTATCCTTTTATTAAGTAATAATCATATGCCTCTGCAATAATAATTGCGAGCGAGTGGGCCCTGTGCAACGACATGGAAATGTAATTGTGCGCGTTTATACGCAGTCTAAGCTCCTCGACTCCAGTGACTTTTTTATCCTTCCATTTCCTCAATTCTACCATTTTTCGTCGGACCGAGACAGCGCAGGGAATGTTAAACCCGCCAGCCTAGTCTCCTTGGCTCCTCGTCCTTTCGTTTCACTGCCAGCATAGTGTCGAGTCCTTCCCTGGCCTGCCTCCTTCTCCGCCTCGACGAGTCACCGATTTTCCTTCAAAGCCGCGCCGATCCTCCATCCTCGCGAAATCCAGTGCCAGAGCCCAGCTGCAGCCGGTGAGCAGGCGAACAAACCAGTTGCGCTGGAAAAAGTGAGGTGAGCAAAGAAGAGCGAGCGAGCGAGAGATAATGAAGGAGGGGAAGAGAGAGTGAGGAAGCAGGAAAAAACGAGCCGCCGAGAATGGCCGATTGCGATGAGGGATGGAGGCCGCCGCGGGAGGATCGATCGGAAGCGCTACTCAAGTACAGCAGCTGCAGGCCTACGAGCGCGGATGCAGAAGCATCGGCTCTTCTTCTTCTTCTTCGCTGATCTGCGCCTCTGGCACAACTAGACTCGGCCGGACAAGCAGCCGTCGAGCGGAGCTGTGCAAAGTAAGGAAAGGACGGCTGGCCGGCTTGCTTGGATAGGCCAGCATGCCCGAATCCTCGGCGAGGAAGCCGAGGACGCGCCGAGCACGACGAAAGACTCGCCGAAGAGCCGAGCCGAGCCACTGATGCGCCACTAACAGCAGCCCAGAGAAGGAGGAAGAGTGGCCCAGCTGGACTGCAGCCACTGTTGTGCGATACACACACACACACA